>CAHIKZ030000860.1:500000-535000 GCA_903632075.3 Acanthosepion pharaonis | reverse complement strand
ACATGCCCCCTCTGCCCTCCATGTTTTTCATATCACGCTTCGCTTTACATTTTGGGGACATTTTTTTAACACTTCATTTCCATTTTTTTTTTTTTTTAAATTGCAAGAAAATAAATAAATAAAATATCAAAACAAAAACAAAACACAGTGTCAAACATAATCAGAACGTAAATGAAAAAAACAAACCGGAAGTGTTAAAAAGACAACAACAAAAAAACTCTGGGTAGATGGAAACAAAGGGAGATAAATGCGAATCAAAGCTGATTTGAACGAAACTCACCTATTAGAAGTGGAAAAGATTATTTTACTAATGTATTCTTTTTTTTTTTTAGCAATTCTTTTCTGTTTCTTCTTTTGGTTGTTGCAACACATCAAAAACCACTAGATTAAATACTGGATAGGAATGTTTGCCACAATCAGACGCAGATTAGGTACGTCTTCTCTTGTATATATACGGAATTAGATTTTCTTAAGTCGCATTAAAATAAAACCATTCACAGTGAAACAATACCATGTTTAAACTGAAGAAAAAGAGATCGCCAACACCAATATATATATATATATATATATATATATATATATATATATATAAATAATTATAGATAACTAGACTCGTTTCGAAAAACCCTCGAATTTTTGATTTGCTAATAATCAAATCAATCTCGAGGGAAAAAAGGTTTTCATAAAAAGAAAAAAGAGCTACAAACATGAACTTCTGCCGACAAAAAAATGGCACAGATACAGGTCTGAAGCCCAAAGAAAAAAAAACCCGATACGAGTAAACAACTAACTAACAAAAGCGCTCAATACAACCGTAGAGCAGACCTAGATACACCTAGTGAGCCAGACAAACCTACCTAGGTTTCACCTAAACGGATCGTCAGGGAAAGTAAGGCTTACTTTCCCTGACGATCCGTTTAGGTGAAACCTAGGTAGGTTTGTCTGGCTCACTAGGTCTATCTATCTATCTATCTATCTATCTATCTATCTATCTATCTATGCTCCCGAGGAATCTGTTTTAGCACCGGTTGAGCTCTTTTGAGAAAAGGGTAATTTTTTAAAAAATGCGGTTTATATCGCATTGCTCTTCATCAGAACTGAATTAAGATCTCCGGGCCACTGACGTATTTCGCATAGAAAACGTTAAAATTTCCCTTTCTCTCTGCCGTGCGATAATAGGGGCAGAATCTCTGACTGTTGGAAAATCGGTCTGGTTTCGATCCCAGCTTGAAGCAATCGGTCTAGCCACACTGAAGAGCTGTGATACAGCAAAACAGTCTGTCTATGTTTGTGTATATATATATATATATATATATATATATATATATATATATATATATATATATATATATGCATGCAGATGTCACTTTTTGAACTTTACTTTTACAGGCCAAAATATCTTACCATTTTGGAATCACACCGACTCTGTGAGCGAATTGAAAACATTCCGAGTCGGATACAGACCCGTAAATTTTATTTATTCTGAATTTAAGAGTTGTTGAATTATTATCCTTCGGGAAAAGTATTCAAAGAGGGTAATCCAGAATCATTTCCTTTTTGAACATCCATATAAAAAATAATGTAACAGTTGCTAAAATGAAAAAAAAAAAAAATTCTCTTCTTAAAAACAGAAACGGGATGAATTACAAAATCGCACTGAAAAATTACAAGTAACTTTTTAAAAATAATTTTAAGTGCAAATTTTGGATTCCTAAATTTTCATTATTGCGATTGTTTTTGTTCCTTTTTTATGGGATTTTTTTTGCGACGAATTTTTTTGTACGATAACAATTTTTATAACTTTGGAATAAATTTGGAAATAATCAAAATTCAGTGCGAAATCCATCAAAAGTCACCCATGAAATAAAAATAATTGTTTGTATGGAAAGTAAGGATCTCATTTAAAAACATTTAAAAAGAAAACGCCAAGACAAGGCAAATATCAAAATTGAAGTAGTCGAGTCGATAGAATATATATATATATATATATATATATATATATATATATATATGTACTAGCTTAAAACCGCACTTTTTCGATAGCTCTTGTGGAGATTTAATTGGGCCTCCATCCTCAAACTAAAGGTTGTCTCTGATTCAGCTTAGAAATTAACAATGCTAATTTTGAAGAAATAACTTTGAATTCCTCAGTATACTCCATGGAACTTCAAAACCTCACTTTAACTCTGATTTCTTGCCATTTTGAAGAAATAAAATTGATTTCCTCAATTTTCTAAGTTTGGGTGATATCTTAAACTGAATTTAAAACAAATGTTTTTAAATTAACAAAGTTATTGTGTTACTTTAAACTCAGCATAATTTAATAACTTTTAAAATCACTATTTTTTTAGTTATTTTAAAATATGAATTATTAAATATCAACTGAGAGCTAAGGAGATCAAATAGAAAAGATCCAACTCAATTCATAAGACATTTGCTACGTGAGAGAAGAATTTCAACTATGGCAGTCCAAAGAACAGGAGAAAAAAGCCTTGAAAATGAAATCATACGTGAAAAGTGTTTGGCAAGTTGTTTCTCCAGGACAGAAAGTTAGAAGGTTAGAGAAGGCAAAGATCATCTTGATTAAGTTTGAAAATGATCATGCAATAATATATATATATATATATATATATATATATATATTTGAAGTTTATTTCAATCCTTTACGAGCTTCCGATCATTAGCTATGATTAATCAATGATGAACATGTGATTTTATTTTATGATCGATTACATCACGATTCCACCTTTTAAGCTTGGAGAGAAATTATGCATTCTTATTGCTCAAAATAGAGTGCCATAGTGTTATAAAAACCTTGGAGAATTCCAGTAAGATATCTTTAATCACTTCTAAGGTACAACAGTTCAGAATTTAATGTAACAATTGGACAATTTTGCTGTTACACGATATATATATATATATATATATATATATATATATATATATATATATATATTAATGCACGTTTCATTAAATAGTATAGACGAGTTTTGTCTATTCATTTTAAGTAAGTTTCTTTCAAATTTTCTGATAATGTTAATCAAAACGACGAAAGGAAAACACCATATTGATACATGTTTAAATCCAATCTAAGCTTTCGGCTTACACAAGCCATTATCAAAGATGACAATTTCAATAAATCAAACGACACACGAACGAAACAACAATGATAGTCCGCCCTTGCTCCATGAAAATTTCGAAGTAACAACAAACTCGTATATACGAGACACAGAAATTACTTGAAATTTTCATGCAGCAAGGGCGGACTATTCTAATTATTTAAAAAAATGGAACATATATGTATATCTCTAGCAGGAAATGTACTTGCAAATGATACATTTTCGACAATGAAACTTCGAACCAAACAATACACTGGTATTAATGATTCTAGATTCTATGATCTGGGAGTTTTAAATGGCTTTGAGAAGACTTACTATTCATCAGCTTGCATAAACAGTACATAAATATGGCAACAAAGATGAGGACGATAGTCCGAATAATGTAAATAGTGTACATAATACCTCATCTCAGAAATATAGACAGATACTGAAGGATCGGATAAATATGGCAACAAAGATGAGGAAATAGTCCGAATAATGTAAATAGGACAATACTTCATCTCAGAAATATAGACAGATACTGAAAGATTGGATAAATATGACAACAAAGATGAGGACAATAGTCAAATAATGTAAATAGTGTCACATACTTCATTTCAGAAATATAGACAGATACTGAAGGATTGGATAAATATGGCAACAAAGATGAGGACAATAGTCTGAATAATGTAAATAGTGTACATAATAATTCATCTCAGAAATATAGACAGATACTGAAGGATCGGATAAATATGGCAACAAAGATGAGGACAATAGTCCGAATAATGTAAATAGTGTACATAATACCTCATCTCAGAAATATAGACAGATACTGAAGGATCGGATAAATATGGCGACAAAGATGAGGACAATAGTCCGAACAATGTAAATAGTGTACATAATACCTCATCTCAGAAATATAGACAGATACTGAAGGATCGGATAAATATGACAACAAAGATGAGGACAATAGTCCGAATAATGTAAATAGTGTACATAATACTTCATCTCGGAAATATAGACAGATACTAAAAATTACCAGCAATATATTTTTATAAAGAACATTAGTAATGCTCCCTGGAAAATTAAATTTCGGTATTAAATGACCCATAAAGATGTTGATTTGCCGCTAAACAAACAAACAAACACGCAAATAAAAATTAAAACTATCCTTATTCAAATATCAAATTCAAATATTCTTCCCGCGTAGTATTATACTAGAATGGAAACCGTAGTCAGTATCACAGAAGGCCAGCAAGGAGACCCAGTTGCGTGGTTGACCTGAAGTTACTGCCGGCCGTCGAATTCACGTCACCTCCCACCAACATCCGTCATATAAGGTTGAGTTAAAGATGAACCTTTTATTTTCATAAGTTCATTCATCAGTCATCTAAATATTTTGCTGTTCCTCTTCTATATGGACTGTCCCTTTAATACTTTGGTAAACATGGCTCTCCACAACATTCTTTCCTTTGTAGGTCTTAATAAGCGTTGTCATTTTAGCCCTCCGAATCCCCGTTCTGCCAAATATTTATACCAGGCCGTTAGGTAGTTTATGCATTGTTTTTCCATATTCTTCTTATCCTATATACACTGTGAGTGTCAAATTTTCCAAGCCTGCTTTCCTCATTGTGTGCCCTAGAATGTTCATCAGTCTTTTTCTGATTCTGAGTATAAGGCTGGTTTTACTCAGTCGATGGCACTCTCAGCATCATTTTGTACAACCTCGTTTCTAATATGCTCTCTTCATCAGTGAGGAGATTGTCCATCATTCACTGCCATATAGAAGGATTGATATTACATAACAGTTCAGTACTCTTTTCTTTGTTTCTCTTGCTTCAAGTCTCTTCTTCATCTGTGAGGAGATTGTCCATCATTCACTGCCATAAAGGAGGACTGATATTACATAACAGTTCAGTACTCTTTTCTTTGTTTCTCTTGCTTCAAGTCTCTTCTTCATCTGTGAGGAGATTGTCCATCATTCACTGCCATATAGGAGGACTGATATTACATAACAGTTCAGTACTCTTTTCTTTGTTTCTCTTGCTTCAAGTCTCTTCTTCATCTGTGAGGAGATTGTCCATCATTCACTGCTACATAGAGAGGACTGATATTACATAACAGTTCAGTACTCTTTTCTTTGTTTCTCTTGCTTCAAGTCTCTTCTTCATCTGTGAGGAGATTGTCCATCATTCACTGCCATATAGGAGGACTGATATTACATAACAGTTCAGTACTCTTTTCTTTGTTTCTCTTGCTTCAAGTCTCTTCTTCATCTGTGAGGAGATTGTCCATCATTCACTGCCATATAGGAGGACCGATATTACATAACAGTTCAGTACTCTTTCTTTGTTTCTCTTGCTTCAAGTCTCTTCTTCATCTGTGAGGAGATTGTCCAGCTTTCACTGCCATATAGGAGGACTGATATTACATAACAGTTCAGTACTTTTTCTTTGTTTCTCTTGCTTCAAGTCTCTTCTTCATCTGTGAGGAGATTGTCCATCATTCACTGCCATAAAAGAGGACTGATATTACATAACAGTTCAGTACTCTTTTCTTTTGTTTCTCTTGCTTCAAGTCTCTTCTTCATCTGTGAGGAGATTGTCCAGCTTTCACTGCCATATAGGAGGACTGATATTACATAACAGTTCAGTACTCTTTTCTTTTCTTCATCTGTTTCTCTTGCTTCAAGTCTCTTCTTCATCTGTGAGGAGATTGTCCAGCTTTCACTGCCATATAGGAGGACTGATATTACATAACAGTTCAGTACTTTTTCTTTGTTTCTCTTTGCTTCAAGTCTCTTCTTCATCTGTGAGGAGATTGTCCAGCATTCACTGCCATATAGGAGGACTGATATTACATAACAGTTCAGTACTCTTTTTTTGTTTCTCTTGCTTCAAGTCTCTTCTTCATCTGTGAGGAGATTGTCCATCATTCACTGCCATATAGGAGGACGGATATTACATAACAGTTCAGTACACTTTCCTTTGTTTCTCTTGCTTCAAGTCTCTTCTTCATCTGTGAGGAGATTGTCCATCATTCACTGCCATATAGGAGGACTGATATTACATAACAGTTCAGTACTCTTTTCTTTGTTTCTCTTGCTTCAAGTCTCTTCTTCATCTGTGAGGAGATTGTCCAGCTTTCACTGCCATATAGGAGGACTGATATTACATAACAGTTCAGTACTCTTTTCTTTGTTTCTCTTGCTTCAAGTCTCTTCTTCATCTGTGAGGAGATTGTCCATCATTCACTGCCATATAGGAGGACTGATATTATATAACAGTTCAGTACTCTTTTCTTTGTTTCTCTTGCTTCAAGTCTCTTCTTCATCTGTGAGGAGATTGTCCATCATTCACTGCCATATAGGAGGACTGATATTACATAACAGTTCAGTACTCTTTTCTTTGTTTCTCTTGCTTCAAGTCTCTTCTTAATCTGTGAGGAGATTGTCCAGCTTTCACTGCCATATAGGAGGACTGATATTACATAACAGTTCAGTACTCTTTTCTTTGTTTCTCTTGCTTCAAGTCTCTTCTTCATCTGTGAGGAGATTGTCCATCATTCACTGCCATATAGGAGGACTGATATTACATAACAGTTCAGTACTCTTTTCTTTGTTTCTCTTGCTTCAAGTCTCTTCTTCATCTGTGAGGAGATTGTCCATCATTCACTGCTACATAGAGAGGACTGATATTACATAACAGTTCAGTACTCTTTTCTTTGTTTCTCTTGCTTCAAGTCTCTTCTTCATCTGTGAGGAGATTGTCCATCATTCACTGCCATATAGGAGGACGGATATTACATAACAGTTCAGTACTCTTTTCTTTTGTTTCTCTTGCTTCAAGTCTCTTCTTCATCTGTGAGGAGATTGTCCATCATTCACTGCTACATAGAGAGAGGACTGATATTACATAACAGTTCAGTACTCTTTTTTTGTTTCTCTTGCTTCAAGTCTCTTTTTCATCTGTGAGGAGATTGTCCATCATTTCACTGCCATATAGGAGGACTGATATTACACATAACAGTTCAGTACTCTTTTCTTTGTTTCTCTTGCTTCAAGTCTCTTCATCATCTGTGAGGAGATTTCACATAACAGTCCAGCTTTCACTTTGCTTCAAGTATATCTGTGAGGAGGACTGATATTACATAACAGTTCAGTACTCTTTTCTTTTGTTTCTCTTGCTTCAAGTCTCTTGTTCATCTGTGAGGAGATTGTGCAGCATTCACTGCCATATAGGAGGACTGATATTATATAAGAGTTCAGTACTCTTTTCCTTGTTTCTCTTGCTTCAAGTCTCTTCTTCATCTGTGAGGAGATTGTCCAGCTTTCACTGCCATATAGGAGGACTGATATTACATAACAGTTCAGTACTCTTTTCTTTGTTTCTCTTGCTTCAAGTCTCTTCTTCATCTGTGAGGAGATTGTCCAGCTTTCACTGCCATATAGGAGGACTGATATTACATAACAGTTCAGTACTCTTTTCTTTGTTTCTCTTGCTTCAAGTCTCTTCTTCATCTGTGAGGAGATTGTCCATCATTCACTGCTACATAGAGAGGACTGATATTACATAAGGGTTCAGTACTCTTTTCTTTGTTTCTCTTGCTTCAAGTCTCTTCTTCATCTGTGAGGAGATTGTCCATCATTCACTGCCATATAGGAGGACCGATATTACATAACAGTTCAGTACTCTTTTCTTTGTTTCTCTTGCTTCAAGTCTCTTCTTCATCTGTGAGGAGATTGTCCAGCATTCACTGCCATATAGGAGGACTGATATTACATAACAGTTCAGTACTCTTTTCTTTGTTTCTCTTGCTTCAAGTCTCTTCTTCATCTGTGAGGAGATTGTCCATCATTCACTGCTACATAGAGAGGACTGATATTACATAAGAGTTCAGTACTTTTTTCTTTGTTTCTCTTGCTTCAAGTTCTCTCTTCATCTGTGAGGAGATTGTCCATCATTCACTGCTACATAGAGGAGGACTGATATTACATAACAGTTCAGTACTCTTTTCTTTGTTTCTCTTGTTTCAAGTCTCTTCTTCATCTGTGAGGAGATTGTCCATCATTCACTGCTATATAGAGGACTGATATTACATAACAGTTCAGTACTCTTTTCTTTGTTTCTCTTGCTTCAAGTCTCTTCTTCATCTGTGAGGAGATTGTCCATCATTCACTGCCATATAGGAGGACTGATATTACATAACAGTTCAGTACTCTTTTCTTTGTTTCTTTGTTTCTCTTGTGAGGAGATTGTCCATCATTCACTGCCAGTCTCTTCTTCAGTTCAAGTCTTTCTTCATCTGTGAGGAGATTGTCCATCATTCACTGCCATATAGGAGGACTGATATTACATAACAGTTCAGTACTCTTTTCTTTGTTTCTCTTGCTTCAAGTCTCTTCTTCATCTGTGAGGAGATTGTCCATCATTCACTGCCATATAGGAGGACTGATATTACATAACAGTTCAGTACCCTTTTCTTTGTTTCTCTTGCTTCAAGTCTCTTCTTCATCTATGAGGAGATTGTCCTTCATTCTCTGCCATATAGGAGGACTGTTATTACATAACAGTTCAGTACTCTTTTCTTTGTTTCTCTTCACTGCCATGCTTCAAGTCTCTTCTTCATCTGTGAGGAGATTGTCCATCATTCACTGCCATATAGGAGGACTGATATTACATAACAGTTCAGTACTCTTTTCTTTGTTTCTCTTGCTTCAAGTCTCTTCTTCATCTGTGAGGAGATTGTCCATCGTTCACTGCTACATAGAGAGGACTGATATTACATAACAGTTCAGTACTCTTTTCTTTTGTTTCTCTTGCTTCAAGTCTCTTCTTCATCTGTGAGGAGATTGTCCATCATTCACTGCCATATAGGAGGACTGATATTACATAACAGTTCAGTACTGTTTTCTTTGTTTCTCTTGCTTCAAGTCTCTTCTTCATCTGTGAGGAGATTGTCCATCATTCACTGCCATATAGGAGGACCGATATTACATAACAGTTCAGTACTTTTTCTTTGTTTCTCTTGCTTCAAGTCTCTTCTTCATCTGTGAGGAGATTGTCCATCATTCACTGCCATATAGGAGGACTGATATTACATAACAGTTCAGTACTCTTTTTGTTTGTTTCTCTTGCTTTCAAGTCTCTTTCAGTACTTCATGTGTGAAGTCTCTTTCTTCAGAGATTGTCCATCATTCACTGCCATATAGGAGGACTGATATTACATAACAGTTCAGTACTCTTTTCTTTGTTTCTCTTGCTTCAAGTCTCTTGTTCATCTGTGAGGAGATTGTCCATCATTCACTGCTACATAGAGAGGACTGATATTACATAACAGTTCAGTACTCTTTTCTTTGTTTCTCTTGCTTCAAGTCTCTTCTTCATCTGTGAGGAGATTGTCCATCATTCACTGCCATATAGGAGGACTGATATTACATAACAGTTCAGTACTCTTTTCTTTGTTTCTCTTGCTTCAAGTCTCTTGTTCATCTGTGAGGAGATTGTCCATCATTCACTGCTACATAGAGAGGACTGATATTACATAACAGTTCAGTACTCTTTTCTTTGTTTCTCTTGCTTCAAGTCTCTTCTTCATCTGTGAGGAGATTGTCCATCATTCACTGCCATATAGGAGGACCGATATTACATAACAGTTCAGTACTCTTTTCTTTGTTTCTCTTGCTTCAAGTCTCTTCTTCATCTGTGAGAGATTGTCCATCATTCACTGCCATATAGGAGGACCGATATTACATAACAGTTCAGTACTCTTTTCTTTGTTTCTCTTGCTTCAAGTCTCTTCTTCATCTGTGAGGAGATTGTCCATCATTCACTGCCATATAGGAGGACTGATATTACATAACAGTTCAGTACTCTTTTCTTTGTTTCTCTTGCTTCAAGTCTCTTCTTCATCTGTGAGGAGATTGTCCATCATTCACTGCCATATAGGAGGACTGATATTACATAACAGTTCAGTACTCTTTTCTTTTGTTTCTCTTGCTTCAAGTCTCTTCTTCATCTGTGAGGAGATTGTCCATCATTCACTGCCATATAGGAGGACTGATATTACATAACAGTTCAGTACTCTTTTCTTTGTTTCTCTTGCTTCAAGTCTCTTCTTCATCTGTGAGGAGATTGTCCATCATTCACTGCCATATTACATAACAGTTCAGTACTTTTTTTTGGGTTTCTTTGTTTCAAGTCTCTTCTTCAGGACTGATATTACATAAACAGTTCAGTACTCTTTTCTTTGTTTCTCTTGCTTCAAGTCTCTTCTTCATCTGTGAGGAGATTGTCCATCATTCACTGCCATATAGGAGGACTGATATTACATAACAGTTCAGTACTCTTTTTCTTTGTTTCTCTTGCTTCAAGTCTCTTCTTCATCTGTGAGGAGATTGTCCATCATTCACTGCCATATAGGAGGACTGATATTACATAACAGTTCAGTACTCTTTTCTTTGTTTCTCTTGCTTCAAGTCTCTTCTTCATCTGTGAGGAGATTGTCCATCATTCACTGCCATATAGGAGGACTGATATTACATAACAGTTCAGTACTCTTTTCTTTTGTTTCTCTTGCTTCAAGTCTCTTCTTCATCTGTGAGGAGATTGTCCAGTTCTTTCACTGCCATATAGGAGGACTGATATTACATAACAGTTCAGTACTCTTTTCTTTGTTTCTCTTGCTTCAAGTCTCTTCTTCATCTGTGAGGAGATTGTCCATCATTCACTGCCATATAGGAGGACTGATATTACATAACAGTTCAGTACTCTTTTCTTTGTTTCTCTTGCTTCAAGTCTCTTCTTCATCTGTGAGGAGATTGTCCAGCTTTCACTGCCATATAGGAGGACTGATATTACATAACAGTTCAGTACTCTTTTCTTTGTTTCTCTTGCTTCAAGTCTCTTCTTCATCTGTGAGGAGATTGTCCATCATTCACTGCCATATAGGAGGACTAATATTACATAACAGTTCAGTACTCTTTTCTTTGTTTCTCTTGCTTCAAGTCTCTTCTTCATCTGTGAGGAGATTGTCCATCATTCACTGCTACATAGAGAGGACTGATATTACATAACAGTTCAGTACTTTTTCTTTGTTTCTCTTGCTTCAAGTCTCTTCTTCATCTGTGAGGAGATTGTCCATCATTCACTGCCATATAGGAGGACCGATATTACATAACAGTTCAGTTTCTCTTTTTCTTTGTTTCTCTTGCTTCAAGTTCAGTACTTTCTTCATCTGTGAGAGATTGTCCATCATTCACTGCCATATAGGGAGGACTGATATTACATAACAGTTCAGTACTCTTTTCTTTTGTTTCTCTTGCTTCAAGTCTCTTCTTCATCTGTGGGAGATTGTCCATCATTCACTGCCATATAGGAGGACTGATATTACATAACAGTTCAGTACTCTTTTCTTTGTTTCTCTTGCTTCAAGTCTCTTCTTCATCTGTGAGGAGATTGTCCATCATTCACTGCTACATAGAGAGGACTGATATTACATAACAGTTCAGTACTTTTCTTTGTTTCTCTTGCTTCAAGTCTCTTCTTCATCTGTGAGGAGATTGTCCATCATTCACTGCTACATAGAGAGGACTGATATTACATAACAGTTCAGTACTCTTTTCTTTGTTTCTCTTTGCTTCAAGTCTCTTCTTCATCTGTGAGGAGATTGTCCATCATTCACTGCCATATAGGAGGACTGATATTACATAACAGTTCAGTACTCTTTTCTTTGTTTCTCTTGCTTCAAGTCTCTTGTTCATCTGTGAGGAGATTGTTCATCATTCACTGCTACATAGAGAGGACTGATATTACATAACAGTTCAGTACTCTTTTCTTTGTTTCTCTTGCTTCAAGTCTCTTCTTCATCTGATTGTCCATCATTCACTGCCATATAGGAGGACCGATATTACATAACAGTTCAGTACTCTTTTCTTGTTTCCATCATTCATCATTCATAACAGTTCAGTACTCTTTTCTTTGTTTCTCAAGTCTCTTCTTCATCTGTGAGGAGATTGTCCATCATTCACTGCCATATAGGAGGACTGATATTACATAACAGTTCAGTACTCTTTTCTTTGTTTCTCTTGCTTCAAGTCTCTTCTTCATCTGTGAGGAGATTGTCCATCATTCACTGCCATATAGGAGGACTGATATTACATAACAGTTCAGTACTCTTTTTTTCTTTGTTTCTCTTGCTTCAAGTCTCTTCTTCATCTGTGAGGAGATTGTCCATCATTCACTGCCATATAGGGAGGACTGATATTACATAACAGTTCAGTACTCTTTGTTTCTCTTGCTTCAAGTCTTTCTTCATCTGTTTGTCCATCATTCACTGCCATATAGGAGGACTTATTACAAACAGTTCAGTCTTTTGTTTCTCTTGCTTCATCTCTTCTTCATCTGTGAGGAGATTGTCCATCATTCACTGCCATATAGGAGGACTGATATTACATAACAGTTCAGTACTCTTTTCTTTGTTTCTCTTGCTTCAAGTCTCTTCTTCATCTGTGAGGAGATTGTCCATCAGGAGGACTGATCCATAACATTCACTTCTTTGTTTCTCTTGCTTCATATCTGTGAGGAGATTGTCCAGGACTGCCATATAGGAGGACTGATATTACATAACAGTTCAGTACTCTTTTCTTTGTTTCTCTTGCTTCAAGTCTCTTCTTCATCTGTGAGGAGATTGTCCATCATTCACTGCCATATAGGAGGACTGATATTACATAACAGTTCAGTACTCTTTTCTTTGTTTCTCTTGCTTCAAGTCTCTTCTTCATCTGTGAGGAGATTGTCCATCTTTCACTGCCATATAGGAGGACTGATATTACATAACAGTTCAGTACTCTTTTTCTTGCTTCAAGTCTCTTCTTCATCTGTGAGAGATTGTCCATCATTCACTGCCATATAGGAGGACTGATATTACATAACAGTTCAGTACTCTTTTCTTTGTTTCTTTGCATCTCTTCTTCATCTGTGAGGAGATTGTCCATCATTCACTGCCATATAGGAGGACTGATATTACATAACAGTTCAGTACTCTTTTCTTTTGTTTCTCTTTGCTTCAAGTCTCTTCTTCATCTGTGAGGAGATTGTCCATCATTCACTGCCATATAGGAGGACTGATATTACATAACAGTTCAGTACTCTTTTCTTTGTTTCTCTTGCTTCAAGTCTCTTCTTCATCTGTGAGGAGATTGTCCATCATTCACTGCCATATAGGAGGACTGATATTACATAACAGTTCAGTACTCTTTTCTTTTTGTTTCTCTTGCTTCAAGTCTCTTCTTCATCTGTGAGGAGATTGTCCATCATTCACTGCCATATAGGAGGACTGATATTACATAACAGTTCAGTACTCTTTTCTTTGTTTCTCTTGCTTCAAGTCTCTTCTTCATCTGTGAGGAGATTGTCCATCATTCACTGCCATATAGGAGGACTGATATTACATAACAGTTCAGTACTCTTTTTCTTTGTTTCTCTTGCTTCAAGTCTCTTCTTCATCTGTGAGGAGATTGTCCATCATTCACTGCCATATAGGAGGACTGATATTACATAACAGTTCAGTACTCTTTTCTTTGTTTCTCTTGCTTCAAGTCTCTTCTTCATCTGTGAGGAGATTGTCCATCATTCACTGCCATATAGGAGGATATTACATACAGTTCAGTACTCTTTTCTTTTTTCTCTTGTTCTCTTCTTCATCTGTGAGGAGATTGTCCATCATTCACTGCCATATAGGAGGACTGATTTACATAACAGTTCAGTACTTTTCAAGTTTCTCTTGTTTCAAGTCTTCTTCATCTGTGAGGAGATTGTCCATCATTCACTGCCATATAGGAGGACTGATATTACATAACAGTTCAGTACTCTTTTCTTTGTTTCTCTTGCTTCAAGTCTCTTCTTCATCTGTGAGGAGATTGTCATCTTTCACTGCCATATAGGAGGACTGATATTACATAACAGTTCAGTACTCCTTGAGGGAGATTGTCCATTCACTGCCATATAGGAGGACCAGATATTACATAAACAGTTCAGTACTGTTTTTCTTTTGTTTCTCTTGCTTCAAGTCTCTTGTTCATCTGTGAGGAGATTGTCCATCATTCACTGCCATATAGGAGGACTGATATTACATAACAGTTCAGTACTCTTTTCTTTGTTTCTCTTGCTTCAAGTCTCTTCTTCATCTGTGAGAGATTGTCCATCATTCACTGCCATAAAGGAGGACTGATATTACATAACAGTTCAGTACTCTTTTCTTTGTTTCTCTTGCTTCAAGTCTCTTCTTCATCTGTGAGGAGATTGTCCATCATTCACTGCCATATAGGAGGACTGATATTACATAACAGTTCAGTACTCTTTTGTTTTGTTTCTCTTGCTTCAAGTCTCTTCTTCATCTGTGAGGAGATTGTCCATCATTCACTGCCATATAGGAGGACTGATATTACATAACAGTTCAGTACTGTTTTCTTTGTTTCTCTTGCTTCAAGTCTCTTGTTCATCTGTGAGGAGATTGTCCATCATTCACTGCCATATAGTAGAACCGACATTACATAACAGCCCAGAGCTCTTTGTTTCTAACGAATTTTTGTCTGTTTCTAATTGATTTGCTTAGCTTCTGGAAGGAATCTTTTTCCTTTCCAATGCATTTTTGGACGGCATTGTGTCCTTGGTCGTAAAATAACGATTCCGTCCTTGAATCATTAATCTACTTGAGTAATCTTTCAATATCGTCAATTTTCTGCAACTCCTAACCAGATAAATGTTTTTGAAGAGATCTGTGATTAAAACCAGCAAACGATAAACGGCTCTGGAGAAGTCACCTGTATAGTAGGGATATTTCTGATCTAAAGTCCATTAGCTGTAACAAATTCGTAGTACGAGGTCATGCGGTAAAATTCACGGTTTTGTTCTGTCTACAAAATATATTTCCCCTCCCAATGATTTTTTTGTTTTTAAAGAGGCCCAATTATTTACGGTAGTTTTGGGCAGTAGACCAGATTTGGCATTATCGAAACACACCCATGCGCAAAGAATACCTATTCTTTCGAGTAGATCTTATTGAGGCCATGATCTTGAAAGGCGTCATAGATCTAGCAATGATATTCTTCGTTTTGTAATAAATCCAATTTTCATCGCAAATGATTATTTGGTCCAGAAATTGCGTTTTCTTTTCTGAATAGATCTAGAAGTGTTCTCGAAAGAAAGGCGACTCAGAATTTAAATATTACGAAGGAGGTAAAAAGATCATTAAGTGGAAAATAAGGAACAAAAAAAGTGAGATAAAGATAATTCTGAGCAGAATTGAGACAAGTCAAGCAAAGCAAGACGAAAACACAGGATATCGAATGGCGATCAAAACAACAAAGATGATGATTTATCTATGTTTCTGAGGTGAGGTAATAGTTTACATTATTTACATTATTCGAACTGTTGTCCTCATCTTTATTGTCATATTCACGACGTTTCGGTCGTTGAACGCTCCGACTTCGTCAGGTGATTGGAATTTCGAACTAAACCTTTTATTTCTTCTACCTGGGTAGATCCCTGCCCAGTGTGGGATCGGCTTGAAATAATAGTGAACATCACTGGAAAATACGAAAATTTAAGGAATCAGCACATATGCTAGACAACAAAAATCGCCTGAGCCGACCAAGCATAGAAATGAATACAATCTGGAGACCAGTAATACGAAATGCTAGAGAAAAGCAATGACTAACAAAAAAAAAAAAATGTAATATGAGCTCTGGTAAAAAACAAAAAATATTCCTGAGACGTTAAGTTTGTAAGTCCTAAAAAGTCACACACTGATGTCCTCAAGGACACATGACACAGTGGATAAAAGCTCTGGTTGGATGCAGTGATTTGAAGCTGCGGCAGTGGTGAAAAAAAACAAAAAAAAAAACTTGGAGAGTTGAGTTAAAGGGAGATAGCTGAGACTTCCAGAAGAGGCACGGCACGTGAAACTAGAACAATCTACCCCGGTGGATGAAATAAAGGGTTCAGTTTGAAATTCAAATCACCTGAAGAAGGTCGGAGCATGCAACAACCGAAACGTCGTGAACATGACAATAAAGATGCGGGCAGCAGTCCGAACAGTGTAAATAATGTAAAAGATAGTAATTCGAATAATTCAAGCAATAATGAAAAGCGATTATGTAAGAATTTAGACAATGAACACACTAGATATCAAATGGCGATCAAAACAACAAAGATGGGGATAGATATATAATTCTTGCAACAATGACAATACTTCATCTCAGAGTTTAAGAAAACCGAAGAACACAGCGGCTAATAAATGAAGACTGAACTCCAAGTATGTCATGAATCACAAGACATGAAGGAGGATGGAGAGCGCATCGGTCAAAACTTAGTGACAGAAACAAGAATTACAAATATAGATAATGAAATAAGTAACTGTATTACGAGACGCTGCGGCATGGAAGACGCACCCTAATATTGGAAAGAAATTTCTAAGAAATGAAATCATTCTCATACAACAACACATTCACCAGACGTCCCTTACATACTGGCGACATGTATGGTTTACAGTAATCACGCGTCTGATTTTGTTTGTATGGGAATAACATACTAGTCAAGAGCAGAAAAACTTTTGCTAGTAAACATAGAATGTTTAAGATTGTGGCTCGGCTCCAGGAAGGTTTATAGTCTTGGAAATACTTGTAACAACTGAGTACTGAGGTTACATCATATAAAAGGCTGAATTAGATAGCTGATATTATAGTGTAATGACTCAACATACAAATCCACGTCTCTATCAGTCAAGCCAATTAGATGACCGTCCATGCTTACTTTGAGCCTGGGCATTGCCTTATATTTGTCTTGGAAGACGCACACATATTTTTCAGGGTATTTTTTTTTAGGAAAAAAGCTGCGTCTTGTAATCAGGAAAATACGGTAAACTGTATTCATTGTTCTCCTATCTGCTATCTTAAGTAGGTAGGTAGGTAGGTACGTACGTACGAGCATCGATGTGTTTGTCTGTCCGTCTTCGTAACTACGATAATGACAAATACCCGGATGTTACCATCCTCTCTGACTCGTCTTTATAAACACCATTTTAATTCGCTGTTGACAAGAGACCGCCTATCGCTTGCATATTCAGAAAATAATAACTAAAAAAAAAAAAAACCAGCAATAATATTAATAATAATAATAACTGTCCAGCTTAGGATATCCGTGGGCCAACTGACCTGGCCTTAATTATTCTTGATCGTCGTATGAGCTTGTTTAGCGTCAACTGCAGGATGTCCACAATTGTGTTGTCACTTGGGCGCGTGGGTTGCCATTGGTAATTACGCTGGGCGTAGCTGCGGAGATAGGCGCCGACATTGTGGTTAATTCTGTGCCAATCTCGAAAGGTTCTGGATTTGACGGCCTGTGAAATCGGAGATGCGCTTTTCGGCACAAACAAGACAGGCTAATTTTATGCTTGAAGAGGCCGCGTGTTTTGTAGTTATTCTGATGGCATATCTTGTCTATCAGTAAATTAAAAAAAAATATATTTTTTTTTTTAAAAATTTAAGTCGGCGAAATAAGCATTCAAGACACCGTTTTAGAAGTGACAGATCTCAGAATATGGGACATCCAGAAAGTCCCCCGTTATCCGCGGGGGGGGGGGTATGTTTTAATTGACTTAATACTTGAATGTATCTGCATAGTAACTGCTCATCTGTTTTCCAACATAATTCTCTTTTTTCAAAAGAATACTTTTAAAACGTTCTCCAGATATCTTCGGAAAAAAAAAAAATAAAAAAAAACGAATTGAAACACTCCTATCGATTTCTGTAACAAATTGAAACTCTACTATCGATTTCTGGAACTGATTGAAACTTTTTTTATCGATTTCTGGAATTGACTGAAACTCCTATCGATTTCTGAAACTAATTGAAACTTTCTAATCGATTTCTGAAATTAATTGAAACTCATCTATCGATTTCTGAAACTAATTGAAACTCTCCTATCAATTTCTTGAACTAATTGAAACTCTCCTAGCGATTTTTGGAACTAACAGAAACTCTTCTATCGATTTCTAAAACTAATTGAAACTCTCCTATCGATTTCTGGAACTAATTGAAACTCTTCTATCAATTTCTGGAACTAATTGAAACTCTCCTATTCCTTTCTGGAACTAATTACCATTATTCAGACTTTAAATATATTCGTTGCTCAGTCACTCAGTCAAATGGTGGATTTCTCTATGGGTTTCCCTAATAATCAATATCCGATCAATATGCATCTTTACTTGATTTATTGTTTACCTCCTCTCCTAGCGCGTCCTGGGTATGACGATAAACTACGTCCGCGTCTTGGGCATGACGATAAACTACGTCCGCGTTCCTGGGTAATACGATTAACTACATACGCGTCCTGGGTAAGACAATAAGCTACATCCGCGTCCTTGGTATGACGATAAAGTACCTCCGTATCCTGGGTATGACGATAAACTACATCCAACTGCAAGCCTCTTATTAGGAGGACTTGAGGATTGTGGAACCGCCTCTTAATTGCTGATCCACCTAACCCGAGGTGGTAGTACCTGTTACGGTCCCAGCTATAGGCAGGTGGCACCCAAACTGAGGTCGAAACACTATGAAAGTGTAAAAATAGGTTTTCATACCATCAATACATTTTTGTAAAAGCTTATTACAAGCAATGATATTTTGAAGAAAAAGATTGCTACCAGCAATACATTTTTAAAATCTTCTCGGCATTAAATAACCCATTGAGGTGTTGATATTCCGTAAAACAAACCAAATCCTCTCCTAGCTCTTGTCGATCATCGCAAGCCTGTCCTCTTAGCAATGCATATTATGCTGTAGTATCTACTGATATTTCTTTTGAGTCGTCTGTGGGGCAGGAAACCTCTCTACACAAGTCGTCTTTCTACTCCCAGCGCACAGATTAGGATTCTCTTCGTGACGTTCCTTGGAGGGAAATGTTTAACCTTACTGTCGAGAATTGTGCCACTGAGGTTTCTTCTTGGGTAAAATCAGGCATTGATGCTTTTAGGCCATCTTGGAAATGCAAGGTAAAACCGCCATCTTCACTTTGGCCCACACCTGCTTGTTCGGCCATATTATATTCCGTTCTCATAGGAATATATATTTGAAAAATCAAGGTGGATAAAATAAGTAAAGGTTTATTGTAAAAAACCAGTATAATAAGAATAAAGGTAACAGTTATGCACAACGTCAATGCAACTCAATCCAGTAGTGAGTGCTACTATTGGAAGGTTGGTAGTTCTCGCGTACGTCTGAGTCGTACTCAACAGATCCTAGTAATATTTAGCAACCTCTCCCTAGGATGTGGCACAAGGCCAAATTTAATGTGGAGCTAGCCGAGCCCGTAGGCTCGACCAAAAATTCCCCGTAAACCCAGCATAAACGGGTTCGGGTCTATCTACCATCCCGGAGGAGACTCTACCCTTCGGCATAGCCTCGTCCGGATACCCGAAGGCAGAGAGTGCGACAACAGCTAAGAGCTGAGTAACAGATCCCAGCTATATTTACCAATCTTCCCACGAGGTAGAATGTGGCAGAAGGCCGAATTTAAGGTGTAGCCGTAGGCTCGGCCAAAAATTCCCTGTAGACACCGTATAAAACAGGGTCGTGTAGTTGTTTCCCTTCGGCATAGTCTCGTCTGGGGATCCTCTCTGCCTCCAGGCAGAGAGTTGGAATAGCACAGCTGGAACAGATTCCAGCTGGTAATATTTACCATCCTCACCAGGGGCAGGATGTGGCACAAGCCCGAGTTTAACGTGGGGTAATTCTCCGTAAACACCGCGTAAACGGGATTGGGTCTGTCCTCCGGGTTCCTCTCTGCCCAAAGGTAGAGAGTTCGACAGCACAGCTGGAACAGATTCCAACTAGAGTATTTAGTAACTGCCCCACGCAGTCACATCTGGCACAAGGCTGAATTTAACGAGGGGTTCCCGAGCCCGTAGGCTCGGCCAAAAAATCCCCGTAGAACCCGCATAAACGGAATCGGGTCGGTCTCCTCTCCCAACGAGACTCTGCCCTTAGGCATAGCCTCGTCCGGGTTCCTCTCTGCCCGAAGGCAGAGAGTTCGACCATCACAGCTGAAAAGATTTCAGCTGGTCTCTGTATTCTGTTGACTTGCAGATACTTATAGCTAGTTACTACCTATAGTGTAGTCATTAATGGGGGTAACAGGTTATTCCATTACATCAGGCCAGTACAGCCAACAGGAATCTACCTTTCTGCCTGTATCAAGGTGATAGTTCTGACCACAAAAGACGCCTCTTTGTGTCCACTCCTAATAATTGTAAACATGTTTTAAACTAGGTAAGTCTTTGTTCACTGAATAAGAAACCCTCTAACAAGTTTGGTTCTCGTGAATACTGGCAGTTCTGTAACAGTGTTTCAAATAAGCGTAAGCCCTCTATACCTCCTTTCTTCACAATCCAAGTTGATATCGTCTTTTGATAATAAAGCAGAAATTCTACTGTTTATTCTTTGAGTATCTTTGCCTGACTTTCCACTGAGTCTCTCTTGAGTGATATGCTGCTATCATCTCAAAACATTGTTTCCCTGCAATAGTCGTAAAGAAATGTGCTCCTGAACTGGCTCCTGTTCTCTCTAAACTCTACAATAAATGCCTTACTGCTTCTTGCTTTCTTGCTGCTTCGAAATTCTCTCTGTATTTCCAGTCTTTGAGAGACAAGGGAAAACAACACGTGACATACCTGACTGACTTGAGTAAGTGGATGACAGAACGTGGTCTGGAGGAGCAAGGAAAGACGGAACTTGTTGAGAGCTGCAAGGGATATAGGGAGGTAGAGATCACGTCCTGAAAGCACATGGCACATAAAAAGAAGAAAAAGGGGACACAGGCGAACCGTATGATCCTTTTGACTATCAGCCTATTACCCTCTATCTCTTTTAGGCAAATTCTAGAGGCTGTAATCAACTTTGAATTGGTTAATCATCATCTCACATCGAGTCTTCTTTCAGACAAGCAATATGTCCTTCGCTTATCTAGATCAACTGCTGATGTGTTAACAGTTATTGCTAAAAAAGTTTATCAAGCTTTGGATAAGAAAGGTGAATATCCAACTGTTGCTTTGACAGGGTTTGATTCAATTTGCTCTATTAATTCACGAAAATGAAAGTTGTCTTGAAAGGCTACTCTTCTATATCTTTTTTTCATTAATGCTTGGATTTAATTTATTCCTAATTTTTATTAACGACCATTCTAATGTAACGAGGTCTCGATCCAGTAGCTTTGATGATTACATAAATAACGTAGCAACAGTTGAAATTTCTAGGACACACAATGAGGAAAAAGGGCTTGGAGAATTTGTCACTCACAGTACATATTAACCTTTCCACGGCGTAGACGTGTCTATTCGTTTTTTGCTTTTTTTTTTTTCTCCCGGGAGTATCTTTTTCAGACACGGACGAATAAACACGTTCAAAGCATAACGTTCAGAAACCAGCTACAGACGTGTTTATACGTCGATCTTTTTTATGCCCTTCTGGGCTTGATACGACCAGGTACAACAGCTGAAGGCGAACGTAGGTGAGGACACCAACTTAAAAACTGGCCGGATAATATCAAACAATGGACAGGTATGACTAAAGCAGAATTGCTGATGGCTGTCGTTGATAGATCGTTGTCTAGGAGACTTAGCGTGGCTTTTACTTTTAAGAGTCGGTATGTAGCTATATTTTCTGGTAGGGCTTCTACTACGTAAACAAACTTCATCTGCTGTGAAATTCTCTTTCGGATCTACAAAAAAAGCTTTTACTTCGTTGAACTAGGTCCGAGGGTGTCTTCTGTTAAAAGAAGGTCAATAGCTGATGTCTTGCTCTGTGTTGTTCCGCAGACATATCTGAAACTGGCGTCTTCCATTTTGACAGTCATGTTCGTTTTTGTGGTCATCAGTTGACCCGAGGTGGAAGTTGGTTGGAATAAAGAAACAAATTAGACTCTGGTTTTGAGAAATGACCAAAAGATTTATTTTCATTTACAAGCTATGAAAAATGTCTCTGCTAAGCCGTAGAGTGTAGCGTTCAAAGGTATGGTATATGACATGTGAAATGGGGGCGTGAAAAAGAAGCATGCTTAAACCAGCTGACTACTTGTTGGCTATCGGTTTGGGCTTGTCGCGTTGATAATTCAGTCAAAATCAATGTTATTGTAGGAGAAAGAAAAAATAAATAAATGATGAAGAGGGGGGTAAAAAAGATGCTATTTTTTCTTCTTCTTCGGTCGCCTCAAGGAAATGGATTGCGTGACTCCCTTTCTCAGCTGTTACATTGGGCAGTTGTGAAACAGAAACCAACTCAGTCGCGCCTACTTCGACTTCCTCATTTGTTCGTCTGTCAATCCGTACGTCCAACTCTATTACACGCAGTCCGCCGAATGACTCCCTGACGCTTGGTGCTGCTGGCATCCCGCTTTTTATGCTATTCCAATACGGCCAAAATTTGCATGTGTGCAAATATCGTCTCGCTTTGAACGAGATTGGCGGGTATTGTCTTCAATAGTGGCCATATTTCTTTTTTTTTTGTCATCACTTTGCAGGCAAGACACGTTTGCGCTCGTTTCGAATTCTGAGGTAAGTCATGTCTTTCGTTACAATTATTAAAGGATTTCTGATTATTACATTATATTTTTTTAAAATCTTTTTTAGAACATTCGAGATTGTGGTTAAAAAGATTTGTTTTTCTTTCGTCAGCGGGTGACCGTAGATTAGTACGGGAAATTTTAAAGTCTTTTTTGCGGTGAAATTCTTGTCAAAATCAAATAATTGTTGGATTTTAAAGAAACTTTCAGGATTTATTCACGAATGAATGAAATTATTTTAGAAATGTTTCTATTTTTAGAAATGTTTCTATTTTTAGAAATCTTGATAAAAACAATTTTTAAATCTATTACCCCCCCCCACTTATTTAATTTTATGAAATTTCAAGAAATTCTTTTTGGTATGGATTAATGTTTATATTAGTTAAAAGCAGAAGTCCTTGGAGAATTTAAACCATTAATTTGTTTTTACAAAACCGGAATATTACAGAAAATTTACTCCGAATCGTAAAATAAAAAAAAAATGCAATAAAACTAAGACATTCTTTAATTAAAAAAGCTTTTAATTGTTTTTATAAATAAGATATAACATAAAGATTATTGTCTTCAGAAATATTTTCAAAGAATAATACATTTTGAATATTCTTTGTGCGTATAAACGTGTCGATTTTTGTAAATAAAAACGTCCATACACGACATTATCAGAAAATAAGAACCGTATATATAGTAAAATTCCTTTTACTGGACATAAATTAGGGGACCGGTTTTCTATAGTAATTAAGTAATAAACTGATCCCTCATAATTATTGCACATTCAGTTGATTTTGAATTCTGGTCGAATTCATTGCATTCACTTTTGCACAAATATCTGGCAAAAGTATGAATACACCTCTTCTCTAGCTATGGATTAGCATGACAGCTGTGGTTGGCCACCAGTCCAGAGGGAAACCACTGCATTCAAAACTATAGCTCTGGTGAAGTGCATACTATGTAGGCAATGAAAGGATTATGGCTTTTACAATGACTCTATGATATGGTGTGCAATTGATGTGATAAAATTATTTTTTCTGATAATTCTAACACTTTAGCATTCAATCTGCCTAAACCCTGGCCATGAATATTGGCTCTTAATGTTTAACCTACCCCTTGTATACCCTGCTGTAATATATGACAACATCATCACAAATAACGTAGGAAGCCAAAGCATCTAAAATTCCATAAAATATTAGATTATAGAGAATATTTTCTTAAATTTTTAAGATTATGGGTAGTTAAAAAATATGTTAAAATGCGCTCACATTATATTCGTCAAGTAATTTTTGCAGATAAATGCCCCGTAGAAAAATATTAGTTAAATATCTGGCTGTCAATAAAGTTGTCAACTCTTAATTAAACACTTAACTTCATGTTAAAAATGCATTTTTGCGATATTTTAAACTAAAAGTAATATTTGTTTAAAATTAGTTGAATTACATTTTAAATCAGCTAATATTGCTCAAATAAATTTTCAGAAAAGTATATTTTATTTTGGGAATATTTTTTAATAAAGAGAATTACATTCAATATCTGACTATATTTCTGAAATGAGGTCTTGTAATTATTTAGAATATTTACATTGTTCGAACTGTTGTCCTCAACTGTGTCGCCATATTCACGACGTATGGCCCAGTGGATAAAAACGTTGGTTGAATCCAGTGACTTGATCCAAAGAGTTGTGAGTTCAATACTTGGCGACAGCAGAGGTGAACGAAAACTTGGAAAGTTGTGTTCAAGGGAGATAACTGATACACTAGACATAGAAAAGAGGCATGGCACGTGGAACTAGAAAAATCTAATCCGGTGGACGCTATAAGGGGTTCAGTTCCAAATTCCAACCACCTGAAGAAGACCAGAACGTACAACGACCGAAACTTCGTGAATATGGCAAAGAACAGCGAGTTTTAGCGATTTAAAAAAAAAGAAAAGGAACTCATTCTAATAAATTTAATTTCGGTTTGAGATAGAGAAAAGTATTTTGCTTATTGGAAATATTAGATTTAATCACTTAGCTTGAAATTAAAACTAAAGTAAAAAACTTAGGTATTGTTTTCTTTAGGGTAACTATATATATATATATATATATATATATATATATATATATATATATATATATATATATATATATAAAAACACGTATATACGCACGAAAGATTTTACGTACGTATAAATATATTTCTTCTTAGATGCTATAAATACAGTGCTCAATATTATGGAACAGATATATAAGTATATATTAGTGAATATACATTATATCTAACGTCAATATTAGGTATATGCACTAATACATATATATATATATATATATATATATATATATATATATATATATATATATATATATATATATATTTGAATAAGAAACAGATCACGTATCATTTCAATTACCTATTTTTAACCCCAGTGTGTCGGCTAGATGTTGCTCAAATTTAACGCGTCGCGTCTCTAAATATAGATGGCTAAGGGGTGAGGGAGAAGACCGACATTAGAGGAAGAAGCTACAACAACACACTCATATCCTCTCTCCCACCTCACTTCCTCACTTCGTTAATTTTACGTATACTTGGTGAGGTCTGTCAAAAACGTGTAAATGTCTTTTCATTTTTCATTTCAGCTTTTGGAAGTAAAGTCTGATGATCCAGAACCCTCTTAAAGGGGTTATGGTGAAATAGCTTATTACATGGAATCTTAACGTGATCTGTTTTTTATTCAAAGATATCTGCTCTGAATTTTACATTGAGCTCTCTGGATATCATCCTCTTCGGGTCTACCCATACGGATTACCTAAGTTTGCTTAAACTATATATATATATATATATATATATATATATATATATATATATATATATATAAAAAAATATACGGAAAAAATAAAATCCGAATTTTCAGTTATGCTGTTTTAATGTTAATTTAATGTCGATGTCAGACGTTTCGGTCTAGTAGACCTTCTTCAGGTCATAGTTATTAAAACATAATTAACATTAGACGATATTCAAGTCAACATGAAAAGACGATAGACATAAGAGTAAGACTAATGAAAACAGAATAACTGAAATTTTTTTTTAAGATCAGTGTTCCGTTTCACAATATGATCATTAAAACAGCATAATTGCATATTCGGATTTTTGTTTTTCCGTATATTTTTCTTCATACTGTCGGATATATATCCATATATTTGCTTATATATATATATATATATATATATATATATATATATATAAATATATATATAAAAATATAGAAAGAACTCGTTAGGTAAATAATCCAAAGTTCTTTAGTATTTTTGTTATTATTTTTAAAAAATAGTGCCCGATACAAAAGTAGAGCCTAAATATAATTATTTATTTAAAAATATAATTATTTATTTAAAAATATAATTATTTATTTAAAAATATATAATTATTTATTTAAAAATATGATTCCAACGTTTTTGTTGTTATTTTTTAAAAATAGTGCTCGATATTAGAATATTACGTGTACAAAAAAACGCTACACAAATGCAATCATGTTTCGATGCGTATTAACTCATGTCATCAGGCGTTAGTAAATAAATGTTGAGTAATATATAATACTTTTCTTTTATTATACTGTTACCTTCTCTACAATTTTGAAGAGCGCGATTTAGACTGAGTAAATAAATGGTGGGGCAAGGTTTAGGCGATATAACAAAAAGATAAAAAAAATTATTACAAGCTACAAAACGACAGGAAAGTGTGGAGAGCCATGATCGCCAACATCATGAAAAGACACGCCATATAGAAGATACTGATTAGCAAAAAATTCGGAATGCCACCGCGAATAATTAAGGCCCAAATACCAGCTTGATTCATGTGATGCTTGCCAGGCTTTTATGTTAAATCGAAATTAAACACCGTATCAGATTATTTTAGGGCTGGGGGTGAAATAAAACAAAAATGCTAAGTAAATCTGGTCATCGACCAAACTGCTTAAACATCTTCATAACTCATTGTTGAATGTATTTATTATATAGCCTGTTTAAAATGTAATCGAACTGCTTGTCTGCCTTGGGTGTGATAATCAAATTTCTGCTAAGCTTAACACTGTTCTGCCTCCAGATCGATCGAAAACAGATCGATTCTTCGATCTAGATATTCAAGCGGCTTAGCCCAGTCTAACCTTATAGGAAGAGATGCATAATTATGTAGCGGCCATCTTCTGAATGGTGAGAGTCTTCTTGATTTGAATACCAGCATTGGATGATTTGAATTTTTATACACAATCAAATGCCGAGCATCGGGAGCTGAGACAAATGTGCAACAGTTGCCACAAAACCTCGGCCTCAGAAAATTCATTTATGGGTAAAATGGTAGAACAATTATAGAAATGTTACTTAAAAAAAAAGTAAGGAAAATGCATAGGTCAGGAAATAATGAATAGACCATTATGAAAATAAACAGATATTGAAATTAAAAAGGTATGAATAAATTAATGATCATTATGATAATATTGATGCTAAACAGAAATTTAAATTAAAATGGTATGCATAAATTAATAACATTTAGGTAAATATTGGCGATAAATGAAAATTGGAATTAAAAGGGTATGAATAAATTAATGACCATTATGATAATATTGATGCTAAACAGAAATTGGAATTAAAAGGGTATGCATAAATTAATAACATTTAGGTAAATATTGACGATAAATGAAAATTGAATTAAAAGGGTATGAATAAATTAATGACCATTATGATAATATTGATGCTAAACAGAAATTGGAATTAAAAGGGTATGCATAAATTAATAACATTTAGGTAAATATTGACGATAAATGAAAATTGGAATTAAAAGGGTATGAATAAATTAATGGCCATTATGATAATATTGATGCTAAACAGAAATTGAAATTAAAAGGGTATGCATAAATTAATAACATTTAGGTAAATATTGACGATAAATGAAAATTGGAATTAAAAGGGTATGAATAAATTAATGACCATTATGATAATATTGATGCTAAACAGAAATTGAAATTAAAAGGGTATGCATAAATTAATAACATTTAGGTAAATATTGACGATAAATGAAAATTGGAATTAAAAAGGGTATGAATAAATTAATGGCCATTATGAAATATTGAAAACAGAAATTGAAATTAAAAGGGTATGCATAAATTAATAACATTTAGGTAAATATTGACGATAAATGAAAATTGGAATTAAAAGGGTATGAATAAAGTAATGACCATTATGATAATATTGATGCTAAACAGAAATTTAAATTAAAAGGGTATGCATAAATTAATAACATTTAGGTAAATATTGACGATAAATGAAAATTGGAATTAAAAGGGTATGAATAAATTAATGACCATTATGATAATATTGATGCTAAAAAGAAATTTAAATTAAAAGGGTATGCATAAATTAATAACATTTAGGTAAATATTGACGATAAATGAAAATTGGAATTAAAAGGGTATGAATAAATTAATGACCATTATGATAATATTGATGCTAAACAGAAATTGAAATTAAAAAGGTATGCATAAATTAATAACATTTAGGTAAATATTGACGATAAAAGAAAATTGGAATTAATAGGGTATGAATAAATTAATGACCATTATGATAATATTGATACTAAACAGAAATTTAAATTAAAAGGGTATGCATAAATTAATGACTATTATGAAAAAAAATGCAGACTAAGTTTGTTTACGAGCGTCAACAGTAGCAAGCTAGATCTCCCTGCTTATTTCAAGCGGCCTACATGTACAATTTCCGCGACACACATATTCTCCCACCAAAAACAGATTTTGTTTCTTCTATACTAACGCAATTCATCAGGTTAAACAGTAAAAGGGATGTGTGAAGTTGTTTAGAAAGAATCTTTGTAATTCATTTTTTTCAATTTGAAAGAAACATAAGGCTGAAACAATCAAAAATTGTTTAAATTTGTAGAGCTGTGTTGAAGATTCGCCTATTTCTTCATTTTATACACGCATAAAAAGCTACAGTCAGCAGTCATATATATCTTTTAATGTTGAACAATCTCCTTATAAATGAACAATAGACTTGAAGCAACAGAAGTATTATTCTACAGAAGGATGCTGAGAATATCATAGAATATATTACTAACGACAAAGTTTTAGAGAAAATGGAACGCTAATGATTAACATCAGGAAGTGGCAGTTAAAATTTCTAGGACATATAACGAGGAAAGAGGGCTTGGAAAATTTGATACTCATTGGACAGTTTGAAGCAAGCGGAAAACAACGCATAACGAGATTGAGTAAATAAATGGCGGAGCAAGGATTAGGAGATATAACAGAAAGACTATTTATTACAAGCTACAAAATGAGAAGAAACTGTGGAGAACCTTGACCGCCAACATCATGAAGAGACACGGTATATAGAATAAGATATTGATCGGCCTAAAATGTTGAATGCCA
Organism: Acanthosepion pharaonis; assembly: GCA_903632075.3. Taxonomy (NCBI): domain Eukaryota; kingdom Metazoa; phylum Mollusca; class Cephalopoda; order Sepiida; family Sepiidae; genus Acanthosepion; species Acanthosepion pharaonis. Next base: position 505,881 of record CAHIKZ030000860.1, on the reverse strand, counting down.
CCGCGAATAATTAAGGCCCAAATACCAGCTTGATTCATGTCATGTTTGCCAGGCCTTTATGTTAAATCGAAATTAAACACCATATCAGATTATTTTAGGACTGGGGGGTGAAATAAAACAAAAACGCTAAGTAAATTTGGTCATCGACCAAACTGCTTAATCATCTTCATAAATCATTATTGGATGTATTTATTATATAGCCTGTTTAAAATGTAATTGAACTGGCTGTCTGCCTTGGGTGTGATAATCAAATTTCTGCTAAGCTTAACACTGTGTTGACTCAAGAACACAAGAATTCAAGGTTTTACAATGTCGAAACATTTACTTGCTGGAGATTTGAACTGGAAAGAAGGCACTAAATTTATCATTTTTTTTTTCGAGGGGGTGGAGAGCCGCTAAATACAACAACAGCTAAAAAAAATCGATTAAGAAATATAAAATTACATTTTTTTTTTTAATTTATAGGACAAATAAGTGTCCAGGCAGAATGAAATGATTTCGGGGCGCATTTTATTTTAAAACAAGACTCCAAAGCTAGGTAGTGACTATTTCACATTTGGGAAAGAAGAAACCAATCAGTACTAAGAAGAATGATAACAATTACACGACATTAGAAATCTGTTTTTTTTTTTTTTGGGGGGGGGGTCATAGAAATATTTTTGATAAATTTCAACCGAAACTACCGCTTGTTGCGCGTTCAATGAACGTAAAATATTTTTGTTGTATCCGTAAAGATGTTACAAACAGACAAATTACTCGAGTGAAGGAACAGCAACACGCGCGTAGATGAAAGAAAAGAGGCTTATTGCTAAAGAGAACACACTACTGAAAGACAGGGAATCGGGTGGCAGGCTAGTAATTCCCGAAGCAAACCTCCATTTATATCCTGTGCTCACTATATATAGTCCACATAAGCAATATGGAGTGTGGGACATTCCATTACAACAGTATGTATATGTTCACTTTCTGACCATAGGACCCAGGTTCCAATCTTGCCACGGTTGATTTGTCAGGAAGTAGACTTCCTTTTATATTATTCGGACTATTGTCCTCATCGTTGTCGCTATATTTATTACAACGTTTCGGCCGTTGTACGCTCCGGCTTTCTTCAGGTGGTTGGAATGTCGAACTGAACACTTTATTTCGCTCACTGGGTTAGACTGTTCGAGTTCCACTTGCCATGTTTAATGGATGTCAGTTATCAGTTATCTCCTGTTAATTTCCCTCTGCAAGTTCTCCGCTGCCTTAACCGGGTATTGAACTCACACTCTTTGGGTCGTGTCACTGGATCTAACCAACGCCTTTATCCACTGCCATGTTAGGACATCTGTGTATGAATTTCTGGGTATTATAAACCTAATGTCTTCAGCAACCATTTTTACCAGTGCTCATATTGCAATTTTTGCTGTTATTATTAAATGTTTTTACCAAAGCTCATATTGCAACTTTTGTTGTTATTGTTGCTTTTCTCTGGTACTCCTTATTACTGGTTCCCATAATGTATTCATTTCTATGCTTGGTCGGCTCAGGAGATTTTTGTGGCCTAGCATATGTGCTGATTCCTTAAGTTTACGAAATTTCCCAACGATGTTCTTTGTCTATGATGTCAACCTGATACCACAGAGGACAGTGATTTCCCTTCTCTCTCCATATGTGGTCAGCCATGCCTGATTTTTCCACTTCTCCTCATGTTACAGCTTTCTAGTGTTCTTGAAGCCTTACCTTAAGGGGGCAGCCTGTCTCCCCTTTATATTTCTTTCCACACGTGGAACTAGAACAGCCTAACCCAGTGAGCGAAATAAAGGGTCAAGTTCGACATACCAACCACCTGAAGAAGGCCGGAGCATACAACGACCGAAACATTGTAATAAATATGGGCACAAAGATGAGAACAATAGTCCAAATAATGTAAATAATGTACATAATACCTCATTTCAGAACTATAGATATTCCTGATTTTATCAGTCTAGAGGAGGCGATCCCAGCGTGCAGCACATTTGGAAAGTCCTTGTCGCCACTGTTTTATCCTTAAAGAGGTTACAGACAGACAAAGGTGGTACTCGAGTGAAGGAATAGCAACACCCGCGTAGATGAAAGAAGGAAAGATTATTGTAAAAGAGAATATACTACTGAAAGACAGGGAATCGGGTGGCAGGCTAGTAGTTCTCGAAGTAAGGTTATTTATCTCACCTCCCCGCGAGGCAGGATGTGGCACAAGGCCGTTTTTAATGCGGGGAAAAACCGAGCCTGTAGGCTTGGGCAAAAAGTCGCCGTAGACCCCGTAAAAAACGGGGTCGGGTAGCTGTCTACCATCCCAGACGAGACTCTGCCCTTCGGCATAACCTCGTCTAGTTTCCTCTTTGCCCGAAGGCAGAGAGCTTGACTAGCTTAGCTGGAGACGAATCTCCAACTAATTCCTGAAGCAAGCCTCCAGATATATCCTGGGCTCACCATATATAGCTACTCATATAGTCAGTCCACATATGCGATAGGGAGTGTGGAACATTCCATTACAACAGTTTCCTTATAAGGAACCGGCTAATATTACCTGTACCAATAGAGAGGAGAACAGATACTACACATTGTTTCTTCTTAATTAAGATTCTTACTACAGTCACCATAATACCTCTTGTCTCTATAAAGTCATAGCTAGTTCCCACATGTGCAATTTTTGTATGGGGGTGGGGAATAAAAATAACAATACCATAGAGGAAAATTCATCAAAACAATTATCATTAAAGTATTTATAGAAAATACTCAGGGAAGCTACATTACAACTGTAGTATAGCGACTAATTCCGAGATGACGTTGAAGATTCTCCTGTGGATTCACTCATGAATATGGAGATATGTAGCAGAAGCACCCAGCCAGATATGGCAGTTAAAATTCGATGGACAGACGATAGATAGACTTATATCTGTGCAAAATAGATTCCGGCGAAAAAATTGTCTGGTACGACATAGTGAATCAAACCTCCTAGGGCAGCAGACGTGGTAATTGTTTCAATATAATCGTTCCATTTCATATAGGCTGAAGCTGCCCAGTCTCCACTTTCCAGTCACGATAGAGTCCAAAATCGTCTCTTGTGGGTGATGAATTATTTTCCACCCTACAACCACTTTCCTCACAGACGAAACGTCGCAAGCCTCTCCCTGTTCTATTGCTAGTTCTATGGAAAGTGTTCAGGTGGACTACATTCCTTAGTTTCCCCTGTTCTAACCTTCACTGTAAAGACCCGCCATGTCCTGCCCATTGCAGTGAACCACTCTCATTCCCTTCGTATTCCATAGGTGAGATGTAAGTTCCACTCGAGCAGCCGCTTCCCACGAAGCGCTACTTTGTGGAACCGGCTCCCAAGACGATGCTTTCCCGATCGCTACAATCTTAACTTGTTCAACTCTAGGTCTAACCGTTATCTTCCCATATATCCACATAAACTGTGCATCTTATTCCCTAAGTCTCTACCTCAAGTGGCTCTTGGGCCTTGTACAGGGAGAACATCAGTGTAAAAAAAAAAAAAACAGAAAAAATGTGAGCGATACAATTGCTGTCCTGAAGTTTAGCATGACATGAAGTCAAAATATTTTCTCTAATATGATTAAGAGGTGTTAAAGTTTACAGGTCATTACTTGCCCCAGTTAACAACGTTATTTGCATGATCTACTGCCAATTTGATCTTGTTGAGCCTATAAGTCTTACCATTATGGCAGGAGTATTTAGCTGTGTCTTAAATATATATATATATATATATATATATATATATATATATTGACACACAACTAAATACTTCTGCTTTAAAAGTAATATATATATATATATATATATATATATATATATATATATATATATATATATATACCGAGTCGGTAAGGTCGTTGGTTGGTTGTTTTGTTTAGCGGGCATATCAACACCTTTATGATAATGCCGAAATCTAAGTAGAGAAAAATGACTTAATGCCCAGCCACCGGTTGAACGGTGGTAGAGAAAATACTCTTAATGCCCAGCCACCCGTTGAACGGTGGTAGAGAAAATACTCTTAATGCCCAGCCACCGGTTGAACGGTGGTAGAGAAAAATGACCTAATGCCCAGCCACCGGTTGAACGGTGGTAGAGAAAAATGACTTAATGCCCAGCCACCGGTTGAACGGTGGTAGAGAAAAATGACTTCATACTCGGTTGAACGGTGGATAAACACTTGTAAGTATTTTTATATCTACTGTGAAACATTACGTACCAATTATTTCCGAAATTTGACTCAGGAGCTCAGGCAAAAGGATTAAAATTGTTCATGGTGGCATGGCTCAAAGAGTTAAACTGAGCCTGATTCCTACGGAGTGAAGAAAAACGACTTGCTGATTAGTCAATGAATAGCGAATGTTTCCGTATAAGGAAACGGCTAATATTACTGTTGGAGTAAGCGAAGAACAGATACTATACATTAATCTCAGCCTATTTCATTCTCCTGTCTCTCAATTCATTACTCTTTCAAATTTTTTCTAATACAACGTGGCTTATATTTTATTGCACGGCAGTCTATGTTTACTTTAACAATGAGATTTTTATCGGACAGTACCATGTTAGGGGGGTCGTTTTTAGGGAGGGAATAGATCTTTGTTTGGGTTGATTGTTGTCAGGGAAGGATGAAGGCATTTGCGGTTCAAAGGGACAATTAAATTATTTCTCGGAAGGATTTTAAATTAATCCGATGAGACGTTTTACACAGAGGGCAGTATCGATTCTGGATGCTCGATAAATAAGAAAGAAAAGACGAAGGAAGAGGTGAAGACGCCTGAGTCTATTCATAGCTTATACAAGTGTATGTCAGCGTTTACATGTGTAGATAAGAAGATTATTAGTAAAGATCTTATATAGAAAGGGAGTGGGACAATATAAGTTCAATGAATCGATTTAATTCATATTAAATAACATTACAGATATGGAGATCAATAGATGAATCGTTAATGTTGAAAGGAGAAGTATTGCGGGATTTCGTTATTTCAGTGTAAAAAGGCAAACGGTCTGAAATAAGTAAATGTTATCAATTTCGTATCTGTTAATTAGTAGATAATTATTGGTTTCTCTTTCGTTTTTTGTTTTTTACTTATCTTTCTATTGCAAGAAGTCACAACAAATAACAGTTGTTCGTGAAACTAATTTAACCTTTTTGCTGTGGAAGACGGATATATCAGCCCAAAATTATATTACAGTTAGATGCAGAGAGCTGATTTAGACCAATGTTTCTATCTTCCTCTATCTCTCTATATCTCTCTCTCTCTCTCTCTCTATATATATATATATATATATATATATATATATATATATATATATATATATATATATTCTCTAACTTTTTTATACACATATATATATATATATATATATATATATATATATATATATATATAATTACCCCATCAATTTTAATTTAATTTTTTTCTTTCATTTCATTTTTGTAAGTGCTATCTAATGATCCGGCGTCCTTTAAAAGGGCTCTGGGTAAAATAAATTATTATAACAGTAAAAGTGGTCTGTTTTATCTTATATATATATATATATATTATATATATATATATATATATATATATATATATATATATATATATATATATATATATATATATATATGTGTGTGTGTGTGTGTGTGTGTGTGTGAGTAATGGTTAGCGAGCTTGTCTCGCTGAAGTAGTTATAACTGAATAGTGAGTTCGATCCTCACTGGGTGCCCCCTACTTTCGGCCTTGTGCCACATCTAAGCTACGATTAGAAAATCAGTATATATATATATATATATATATATATGAAGAAATATAGTTTTATGGTGTGCTATATTTATGGGGTAAAAATATCAGAGATAGAGCGTATGTAAATATAATATAAAAGT
>CAHIKZ030000860.1:490000-495000 GCA_903632075.3 Acanthosepion pharaonis | reverse complement strand
ATATATATATATATATATATATATATATATATATATATATATATATTTTTTCATTCTTAAACTGTTTCTGTGCATATCTATGTAGTCATATGAGAGAAAATCTCAGAGAAATTCAACTCAGTTTGCGGAATCAATTTAATTATTGAAATCTCTTGTAGGCGTTTTTTTTTTTTGTCTTTTTCAGTCTTTTTCACTATTTTCCTCGTAAGTAATCCTCTAAGTAAATGCATGAGTAAGGAGATAAGTCAATGGACAGTAAGTGTATGTAATTGGCAGGAATGTGATGTCCCCGATTATATTTGATTGGCTTCCAACTGAGCTGTAGAATGGGAATGGGGAAGCAGACGACCGGCTGAAGGCGGAGAAAGTAAAGAAAGCAAGGGGAGATAATAAAAGTCGGAAAGGAAAAGAAATAGAGACTGTAGTAAGTCAGATTGGAGGAAAGGAAAAAAAAGTAAAGGAGAAAGTAAAAGATAGAAAAGGGAGTAAGGAAGAAAATAAAGGAAGAAGGAATCAAAAGGAAAGAAAAGAAAGGAAGGAAGTGAAGAAAAAAAAGAGCGTGCGAACATCGTTGAAACGGGGGATAAAGAAAATAAAGAGTGAGAATAAAAAAGGAAGAAAAGGAGAGGAAATGTAATCAGTTAGATTAGAGGAAAGAAAAAGGAAAAGGAAACGAAGGAAAGAAGATTCGAAGGAAAGAAGGAAGGAAGGAAGGAAATAAAAAAAGAAAAGAACGAAATGATGGAATGAAACGCGGGAAGACTATAAGAAAGTCAATAAAGTAAAGAAAAAAAAAAAAAGTAACGAAGGAAATAGGAAAGAAAGGAAGAAGAAAAAAGGGAGAAGGAAACGATGTTAGGGAACAAGTCAAGGTAGGAAAATAGATAAAAATGAAGGAAGAAAAGAAGGAAGTATGCAAAAGAAAAAAGGAAAATAAGAAAATAAGAAGAAAGAAAAGAACGAAAGGAAGAAATAAAAAAAAAAGTAAGAATAGATATGAAGATAAAATTGATAGAAACAGGTGACGAAGGAAAAATAAAACAAGATAAATAAGGAAGGAGAGAAAAGAGTATGAAAAAAAGGAAGAATAAAGAAAAAAAGGAAGGAAATATGTAAAGAAGACGGTGAAAGAAAGAACAAAAGAAAGAAGGGGGAAGTCGGAAAAGAGGAAAATTTATCATCGGTGCCAAACGCAAAGAAAGAAAGAAAGAAAGAAAGAAAGAAAGAAAGAAAGGGGGTTGGAATTCTAAAAGAAAGAAAAGAAGAAAGAGTGAATTTCCACAAAGGAAAGAAGGGGAAATTTAGAAAGAAAGAAAGAAAGAAAGAAAGAAAGAAAGAAGGTCATTTTGAATGAAAGACTGGGGGACATTTGGAAGAAGAAAAGAAAAAGAAAGAAAAAAAGAAAGAAAAAGGAAAGAAAGGGGATGAAATTTAAATCAAAGAAGGAAAAAGAAAAAAGAAAGAAATGCAAAAATGAAGGAAGGTAGAAAGGAATGGAGAGGGAAATTTAGAAAAAGAAAGAAAGAAATGTAGTGAAAGAAAAGAAAGAAAGAAAAGAAAAGAAACGAAGAAAGGGGATGGAAATTCTTAAATCAAAGAAGGAAAAAATCTAAAAAAAAAGAAAGGGGAATGCAAAATGAAGGAAGGTAGAAAGGAATGGGAGGGAAATTTAGAAAGAAAGAAAGAAATGTAGTGAAAGAAAGGAAAGAAAGAAAGAAAGAAAGAAAGAAAGAAAGAAAGAAAGAAAAAAAGGAAATGAAAAAAGGGGATGGAAATTCTTAAATCAAAGAAGGAAAAAGTCTTGCTAAAAAGAAAAGGCGGGAATGCAAAATGAAGGAAGGTAGAAAGGAATGGAGAGGGAAATTTAGAAAGAAAGAAAGAAATGTAGTGAAAGAAAGAAAGAAAGAAAGAAAGAAAGAAAGAAAGAAAGAAAGAAAGAAAGAAAAAGGAAACGAAGAAAGGGGATGGAAATTCTTAAATCAAAGAAGGAAAAGTCTTGCTAAAAAATCAAAGAAATGCAAAATGAAGGAAGGTAGAAAGGAATGGAGAGGGAAATTTAAAAAAAAGAAAGAAATGTAGTGAAAGAAAAGAAAGAAAGAAAGAAAGAAAGAAAGAAAGAAAGAAAGAAAAAAGAAAGAAAGGGGATGGAAATTCTTAAATCAAAGAAGGAAAAAGTCTTGCTAAAAAGAAAGGCGGGAATGCAAAAATGAAGGAAGGTAGAAAGGAATGGAGAGGGAAATTTAGAAAGAAAGAAAGAAATGTAGTGAAAGAAAGAAAGAAAGAAAGAAAGAAAGAAAGAAAGAAAGAAAAAGGAAACGAAGAAAGGGGATGGAAATTCTTAAATCAAAGAAGGAAAAAGTCTTGCTAAAAAGAAAGGCAGGAATGCAAAAATGAAGGAAGGTAGAAAGGAATGGAGAGGGAAATTTAGAAAGAAAGAAAGAAATGTAGTGAAAGAAATAAAGAAAGAAAGAAAGAAAGAAAGAAAGAAAAAGGAAACGAAGAAAGGGGATGGAAATTCTTAAATCAAAGAAGGAAAAAAGGCTTAAAAAAAAGAAAGGCAGAATGCAAAAATGAAGGAAGGTAAAGAAAGGAATGGAGAGAAATTTAGAAAGAAAAAAAAAATGAAAGAAAAGAAAGAAAAAAAAGAAAAGAAAGAAAAGGAAACGAAGAAAATGGAAATTCAAAATCAAAGAAGGAAAAGTCTTGCAAAAAAAGAAAGGCGGGAATGCAAAATGAAGGAAGGTAGAAAGGAATGGAGAGGGAAATTTAGAAAGAAAGAAAGAAATGTAGTGAAAGAAAGAAAGAAAGAAAGAAAGAAAGAAAGAAAGAAAGAAAAAGGAAAGAAGAAAGGGATGGAAATTCTTAAATCAAAGAAGGAAAAAATTTGCTAAAAAGAAAGGCGGAATGCAAAAAATGAAGGAAGGTAGAAAGGAATGGAGAGGGAAATTTAGAAAAAAGAAAGAAAGAAAGAAATGTAGGAAAGAAAGAAAGAAAGAAAAGAAAGAAAGAAAGAAAGAAAGAAAAAGGAAACGAAGAAAAGGGATGGAAATTCTTAAATCAAAGAAGGAAAAAAAGTCTTGCTAAAAGAAAGGCAGGAATGCAAAAATGAAGGAAAGTAGAAAGGAAAGAGAGAATGGAAAGAAGAAAGAAAGAAAAATGTAGTGAAAGAAATAAAGAAAAGAAAGAAAGAAAGAAAGAAAGAAAAGAAAAAAAGAAAATTTAGAAGAAAGGGATGGAAATTCTTAAATCAAAAAGGAAAAGGCTTACTAAAAAGAAAGGCAGGAATGAAAATGAAGGAAGGTAGAAAGGAATGGAGAAAATTTAGAAAGAAAGAAAAAATGTAGTGAAAGAAAGAAAAAGAAAGAAAGAAAGAGAAAGGAAAAGAAGAAAGGGGATGGAAATTCTTAAATCAAAGAAGGAAAAGTCTTGCTAAAAAAGAAAGGCGGGAATGCAAAAATGAAGGAAGGTAGAAAGGAAATGAGAGGGAAATTTAGAAAGAAAGAAAAAAGAAAAAGAAAAAAGAAAGAAAGAAAGAAAGAAAGAAAGAAAGAAAGAAAGAAAGAAAGAAAAAGGAAACGAAGAAAGGGGATGGAAATTCTTAAATCAAAGAAGGAAAAAGTCTTGCTAAAAAGAAAGGCGGGAATGCAAAAATGAAGGAAGGTAGAAAGGAATGGAGAGGGAAATTTAGAAAGAAAGAAAGAAATGTAGTGAAAGAAAGAAAGAAAGAAAGAAAGAAAGAAAGAAAAAAAAAAGGAAATGAAGAAAGGGATGGAAATTCTAAAAAAAAAAGGCAAAATGCAAAATGAAGGAAGGTAGAAAGGAATGGAAGGAAATTTAGAAAGAAAGAAAGAAATGGAAAAGAAATAAAGAAAGAAAGAAAGAAAAGAAAAAAAAGGAAACGAAGAAAGGGGATGGAAATTCTTAAATCAAAGAAAAAAAGGCTTAAAAAAAAGAAGAATGCAAAAAATGAAGGAAGGTAGAAAGGAATGGAGGGAAATTTAGAAAGAAAGAAAGAAATGTAGTGAAAGAAAGAAAAAAGAAAAGAAAGAAAGAAAGAAAGAAAGAAAGAAAAAGGAAAACGAAGAAAGGGGGATGGAAATTCTTAAATCAAAGAAGGAAAAAAGTCTTGCAAAAAGAAAGGGGAATGCAAAATGAAGGAAGGTAGAAAGGAAATGGAGAAAATTTAAAGAAAGAAAGAAATGTAGTGAAAGAAAGAAAGAAAGAAAGAAAGAGAAAGGAAACGAAGAAAGGGGATGGAAATTCTTAAATCAAAGAAGGAAAAAGTCTTGCTAAAAAGAAAGGCGGGAATGCAAAAATGAAGGAAGGTAGAAAGGAATGGAGAGTGAAATTTAGAAAGAAAGAAAGAAATGTAGGAAAGAAAGAAAAGAAAAAGAAAGAAAGAAAGAAAGAAAGAAAGAAAAGGAAACGAAGAAAGGGGATGGAAATTCTAAATCAAAGAAGGAAAAGTCTTGCTAAAAGAAAGGCGGGAATGCAAAAATGAAGGAAGGTAAAAGGAATGGAGAGGGAATTTAGAAAAAAAGAAAAGAAATGTAGTGAAAGAAAAAAGAAAGAGAAAGAAAGAAAGAAAAGAAAGAAAGAAAGAAAAAAGGAAACGAAAAGGGGATGGAAATTCTTAAATCAAAGAAGGAAAAATCTTGAAAAAAAGAAAGGCAAGAATGCAAAATGAAGGAAGGTAGAAAGGAAATGGAGAGGGAAATTTAGAAAAGAAAGAAAGAAATAGAAAAAAGAAAGAAAGAAAGAAAGAGAAAAGAAACGAAGAAAGGGGATGGAAATTCTTAAATCAAAGAAGGAAAAAGTCTTGCTAAAAAAAAGAGCGGGAAAAAAATGAAGGAAGGTAAAAGGAATGGAGAGGGAAATGAAAGAAAGAAAGAAATCCACAAAAAGAAAGAAAGAAAGAAAAGAAAAAGGAAATGGAAATTCTTAAATCAAAGAAGGAAAAAGTCTTGCTAAAAAAGAAAGGCGGGAATGCAAAAATGAAG
>CAHIKZ030000860.1:470000-487500 GCA_903632075.3 Acanthosepion pharaonis | reverse complement strand
AAAGGCAAACAAAAAATGAAGGAAGGTAGAAAGGAATGGAGAGAAAATTTAGAAAGAAAGAAAGAAAAAGTAGAAAGAAAGAAAAAAAGAAAGAAAGAAAGGAAACAAAAAGAAACAAAGAAAGGGAAAAAAGCCTTGCTAAAAAGAAAGGGGGAATGCAAAAAAATGAAGGAAGGAAAAGGAATGGAGAGGAAATTTAGAAAGAAAGAAAAAGAAAAGAAATGTAGTGAAAAGAAAGAAAGAAAAGAAAGAAAGAAAAAAAAGAAAGAGAAAGGAAACGAAGAAAAAAAAATTTTAAATCAAAGAAGGAAAAAAGTCCAATGAAAACTAAAAAGAAAGGCAAATGAAAAATCATGAAGGAAGGTAAAAAGGAATAAAATCAAAATGGAAAGAAAGAAAGAAAAAAAGAAGAAAGAAATGTAGTGAAAGAAAGAAAGAAAGCAGTGGATGGATGGATGGAATGGAGGACAATGAGGCAAACAAAGACCAATGAAAACACTTAAAAAAATAGGCTAATTCCAATGAAATCGCATGATAAATCATTTCCGACAATGTCATAGATTTTTGTTATGTTATCCACTTTTTCAGCAAATCATTTGCAATGCATTTGTATGGATGGCAATTCTAGTATAATAAAGTTTGAAAGAAGGAACAAAACGAAATCCACGGAAAAAAAAGAAAGAAAAAAATTGATGGAGCGGAAAGGAAGAATGATGTTTAAACTAATAATTCAAAGGAAGAAAGAAAAAGAATGAATGAAATCAGGATAAGGAAAAGAAATGAAAGAAAAAAGGAAGATGTTACAATTAAAGAAAGAAAGAAAGAAAGAAAGAAAGAAAGAAAGAAAGAAAGCGGCAAGTGAAGGTAGGGAGTAAAAAATAAAAAAATAAAGAAAGAAATGAAGGGGAGAAAAGGGGAATAGAAGGTAAAATTTAAACCGAAAGAAAAAAAAAAAGAATTAAATTAGGCAGTAAAAAGCCAGATGATACAAACAGGATGAAGGAATAACGTTAAAATTAAAGAAAGAAAGAAAGAAAGAAAGAAAGAAAGAAAGAAAAAAACGAATGGAAAAATGGGACAGAAGTAAGAATTTAAACCGAAAGAAAGAAAGAAATAACGGCCGTAGAAAAAGAAGGGAATTAAAATGGGACGAAAGAATGATGTTAAAATTAGAGCACTCAAGAAAGAAAGCAAGAAATAAACAAAGTAACCAAGGGAGGAAGAAAGAAAGAAACAAATGGGGAAGGTAGGGAGTAAAGAAAGAAAAAAGAAGGAAGTAATAAAGAAATGAAGGAGTGGGAAAAGAAGAGAAAAATGGGAAAAGGGACAGAAGAAGGAAAGAAAGACGAAATAAAAAAAAGAGAGATTGAAAGAAATCAGGTAGCTGGAAAAGAAAGGATGAAAAGCGTGTACGAAAAAGATGTTACAAAGAAAGAAAGAAAGAAAGAAAGAAAGAAAGAAAGCAACAAGTGAAGTTAGGGAGTAAAGAAAGAAAGAATAAAGAAAGAAACGAAGGGGAAAAAGGGACCAGAAGTAAAAATTTAAACCGAAAGAAAAAAAAAAAAGAAAAAAGAATTAAATTAGGCAGTAAAAAAAAGAAGGGGATACAAACAGGATGAAGGAATAACGTTAAAATTAAAGAAAGAAACAAACAAACAAACAAACGAACAAACAAAAATTAAAGAAAGAAAGGAAGAAAGAAAGAAAAACAAACAAAAATTAAAGAGAGAAAGAAAGAAAGAAACAAACAAACAAGAGGGAGGAAGAAAGAAAGAAAGAAAGCAACTGGGGAAGGTAGGGAGTAAAGAAAGAAAGAAAAAGAAATAAAGAAATGAAGCAGTGGGAAAAGAAGAGAAAAATGGGATAGAAGAATGAATTTAAAATGAAAGGCAGAAGAAAGAAGATATTGCAATTAAAGAAAGAAAGCCAGAAAGAAAGAAAGAAAAGAAAGAAAGAAAGAAAGAAGCCGGGGAAGGTAAGCAGTAAATAAAGAAAAAAGAAAGAAAAATCTAATGTGGTAGTCGGAAACGTAGGAAGAAATGGGACAGAAGTAAGAATTTAAAACGAAAGAAAGAAGAAAGAAATAAAGAAAGATTGAATGAACAAAATTAAGCAGTAGAAAAAGAAGAGAATAAAAACAGGATTAAAGAAAGAAAGAAAGAAAGAAAGAAAGAAAGGAATCAGGCAAGGTAAGATGTAAAGAAAGAAAATAGAAAGAAGCGAAGAAAGAAATAAGGCAGTTAGAAAAGGAGGGAAAAACGGGATGGAAGTAAGAATTTAAAACGAAAGAAAAAAGAAAGAAAGAAGGAAGAAAGATTGAAAGAACGAATTTAGGTAGTGGAAAAAGAAGAGAATAAAAACGGGACGAAAGAAAGACGTTAAAATATAAGAAAGAACGAAAGAATGAAAGAAAGAAATGAAGGAAGGAAGGAAGAAAGAATGAATGAAAGAAAACAAGCAGGGAAAGTAGGGAGTAAAGAAAGAAAGAAAGAAAGAAAGAAAGAAAGAAAGAAAGAAAGAAAGAAGTGGGAAATGAAGGAAAAAATGGGGTAGAAGTAAGAATTTAAAACGAAAGAAAGAAAGAAAGAAAGAAAGAAAGAACGAACGAACGAACAAACGAAAGTAGGTATTAGAATTAGAAGGGAATAAAAAAGAAAGACGTTAAAATGAAAGAATGAAAGAAAGAAAGAAAGAACCAAGGAAACTAGGGAGTAAAGAAAGAAAAAAGAAAGATTGAAAATACGAAATTAGGCAGTGGAAAAAGAAAGGAGTAAAAACGGGACGAAAAAAAAGACGTTAAAATGAAAGCATGAAAATGAAAATGAAAGAAAGAAAGAAAAAAAAGAATGAAAAAAGAAAGAAAGAAATCAGGTAGTTGGAAAAGGAGGGATGGAAAATAGGAAGGAAGAATAACAGGAAAGAAGAAAGTTGTTAAAAACGATCAATATTTGATAGACAGAATTAAGGAAATATCAGACAAACGGAAAAAGGTAAGAAGAAAAAAGAATAAAAAGCAGGAAAATAAAAAGAATGAAAAGCAGGAAGAAAAGAATGGAAAACAGGAAAAACAAAAGAATGAAAAGCAGGAAGAAAAATAAAACAAACAAAGAAAGATATCCAACGTAATAAATATTTATGGGAAAGAAAATAATGAAAGAAGAAAATTTGAAGAGAAAATTTCGACAACCGTTTCTTTGAAAGATTTTGCCACAGAGAATAACTCTCAAGGCATCGTCGTAAATCACTTGATAAGTTTTGCTTGGGTAATCATTTTCTATACACGTTTGCATTAAAATATTGTGTTGCATTTTCATTGTAATAGTTGGATCCTGTCAAGGCTGACAATAGTGATTGCAGCATTTTTTTCTCCTACCTGAGAGAAAGAGAGAGAGAGAGAGAGAATTTCCCCAAATTCTCATTCATCCTAAAGAATGCACTTCAATGATGAAAATTAAAAGGTGTTGCAATAACTTGGACCGATTTTAAATGTGAATTAAGTTTAAGCGTCTAATTATTTTTTTTCTTTTCCTTTCAGATTTGGCGGACATTTGAGCGATATTATTTTTCACACATAATTGCCATGACTTAAATAACATGATCCAATAGAGAAATAAATAAATTTACACCAATAACACTGATTTATTTATTACTGATCCGTCTTAATGAAACACCCTTATATATAATCCATCTTAATGGAACACCCTTTATTACAGTCGGTTGATACATAAAAAAAACGTGGTTGCTGCGAGGTTTTGTCGGGAGGAAATGCAACCAAAAAGTCACAAATATGATATTTGCCATTGGAAAATACGTTAGAATAATCCTGAACTTATACTGGGAGAGAACCGCCTGCGTGTGGATAGAAAATAATTGAACAGTTAGACAAAATTAGAAAGGGGTGCGAGATAAGGATGTGTCTTCTCTTCAGATATATTCAACTTCTACAGTGAAGCTATACTGAGGGAGATGGAGACCCTAGTAGGATCTGGCACGAAAAGAAAATATCACGAACTCCTGGGTAGGATAGTAAAGTAAAACGAGTGAAAAAAATGAATAATCATCAACTACAAGAAGACAGAATGTATGGTCATCAGCAAGAGGAGAATCCAAAGATGTGAGTTACAAATTGGAGAGATCAACATAAAGCGGGTGCAGGGGTTTCAATAACTGGGAGGTGTTTTAACAGAGGACAGAAAATATGACACCGTAATCCGAACAGGTATTGAACTAGCGAAACTGGTATTTCACAAAGGTAAACAAAGTGCGGAGAAAGAGAAAGAAATTCGTTAGTGTTATGGGACCTTACCCATAATAACATAATGGACTATTCCATACGTGATAAATACTGCTCCGCAGAGAGTTCAGCCTGAAGTCGGGTGACCTGTTGATTGGTTGAACTCTCTGACTTTGGGCGGGGAGGAACCCGAACGAGGCTACACCGAACGGCGGAGTCTCTTTCGGGGAGATAAACCGACCCTGAACCCGTTTATACGGATTCAAAGGGCATATTTTGGGCCGAGCCCATGGGCTCGGATATCCCACATAAACGGGCTTTGTGCCACATGATGCCCTCGTTTGGGGGGGGGGTGACTAAATACCGTTTAGCCTGAAGTCGGGTGACCGGCTGATTGGTTGAGCTCTCTGCCTTCGGGTGGGGAGGAACCCGAAGGAGGCTACGCCGAAGTGCGGAGTCTCTTTCGGGGAGGTAAACCGACCCTGAACCCGTTTATACGGTTCCAAAGGGCATATTTTTGGCCGAGCCCACGGGCTCGGAGATCCCACGTTAAACCAGCCTTGTGTCACATGATGCCCTCGTGGAGTGGGGGTGACTAAATACTGTTCAGTCTGAAGTCTGGAGTGAGGTCCGTCAGGAGTCTGTCAGTCAGTCAGTCAGAGCGAGTCAGTCAGTCGAGTCAGAGGCAGTCCGAAACAGTCGCGTTCAGACAATTACTACTAAACCTGATTGTTTGTACTAACACTTTCTACTTCTCTGTATATATTCCTGTTTGTAATATATCTGTGTTATTCCATATCCGCCTTCGAGTTCTTCTTTATTGGTTCTACCTTGGACTATCACCCGGGGTACAAGGAACCGGACCATGACAGTTAACAACAGAGAAAAGAGTGCTTGCTATGTGATATCCATCAGGCAATGAATATTGGACATTATTTTTTTTTACAGGAGGATCCATCCTCTTCAAGGCACGGTAGCCACTCGGGGTAGCGGGTAACGTTAAATGGTTCAAGGGAGGGATAACGGTTAAAACTTGAGTTGAACAGGTTATAATGGAAGGTGCTCTTGGCAGTCGATTCCACAGAGCATGGGCAAGGAGAAAAGCAACGGAAATGTTGCTCTGCAGAAGGATACTGAGAATTCCATGGACGGCGCGTGTAAGGAAGTCGTAAAGAAAATGGCAACAAAAAGAACACTTACGCTCAGAATCAGAAAAAAAAACACAGCTGAAATTTCCTGGGCAAATAATGAGGAAGGTGGGCTTGGAAAACTTAACCCTCACAGGGCATATTGAGGACAATAGGAATAGAGGAAGGCAGTGAGTCATCGAGCTTGTGTGAATAGATTGATGGAATGAAGGCAGAACTAAAATTAGCAGAACTAGATGAAAATTGCTAATAGCATTAACAACCATAACAAGGCAAAGGAAGTTTGGGAGAGCCGTGATCGGCCAGGCCCTGGAGGGACGAGGCATATAGGAGACGATTTACGTTGGTTTGTTTTACGATATATCAACCTCAATGGGTTATTTAATGCCGACGAAATTTTTATTGTTGGTAATATATTTTTCAAAAATCTATTTCAGGTAATATTTTTTCCTTCAAAAATCTATTTCTGGAAATAATTTTCCTTCAAATATGTATCTCTGGTAATATTTGTTTTTCAAAAAAATTGTATAGCTGGTAAGATTTTTTTTTCTAAAAAATGTATAGCTGGTAAGATTTTTTTTCAGAAATGTATTGCTGGTAATTATTCTTTTAACAAAAAAGTGTTGCTGGTATTAAAACCTATTTTTACACGTTTTGACCCAAATTTTTTTTGGGGGGAGGTTAACTATTTGTCCATAGCTGGGACTCTAACAGGTGCTACCACCCCGGATCAGGGTGGACCTAAGAACATCAACAATTAAGAGGTGGTTCCACGCTCATCAAAACCTCCTGATCAGAGGCCTTGTCGGTCGGACCTAGTTCATCGTCTTACCCAGGACGCGGATGTAGTTTATTGTCAAATCCAGGACAGTATAGAAGATGGGAATGATAATATTGGACGACAATATATATATATATATATATATATATATATATATATATATATATATATATACGCCAGCCAGCTATGTTTTCCATAACAGCTGTCAGCGTGCAATCTGTGGAGTTAACATTCAAGATAGGACATCTAATGTAGACCTGTTTAACAGGTATAATATTGGAGGAATCGAGACTTTTATCATACAGTCTCAGTTACGGTGGACTGGTCATGTCTAGAGAATGTCTGATGACAGGATACCCAAGATCCTAATGTACAGCCAGTTAGATCAGGGCTGCAGGAATGTAGGACGCCCATCGCTAAGATACAATGACAATGTGAAGAGCAATTTGTCCGCTGTCAATATACCACATAACACCCTTAGCGCTTAGGCTTGGAGCGGGTAGAATGGAGATCAACGTGTTTTAGTGAACTCGGCAGTTTTCAATCTGCTTGTCTGAATCATATTCAAGAAGTGAGAGCAAGATCTAAAAGGTCAGCCAATCTAAGAGTGATCTCATCCCACACTCCTTACTGTTGCTCCATATGTGGCCTCATTTGTAAATCACTTACGGGTCTTAAGTGTCACATAAGATTATCGCACAGAATTTCATATTTGAATCAATTAAGCTGTCAGATCCTAATATATATATATATATATATATATATATATATATATATATATATATATATGTATATAAGATATTTCGACTTTGCTGGAAAGAAATGATTTGAAAATTGAACGTTTCAAATATAATGACGTCCAAAGAAAGTCAATATATGTACGATGATTCGTAACGGCACAGTAAAGTGCGGCATTTTACCTCTGATGTCAATGAAGGCAAATCGTGTGTTCTGAAATATAACGTTGTCAACAGCTCCATTATACCAAGATATTGCCCCTATAATCTTTTTGTGATAAGCAGAGTTAGGTAGAAATGGGTCCGTGCAATGAGAAACCACTTCTTACTTTTAAAATTTATACTATCGTTTTATTCACAAATAAAGAAAATATGGCAAACATGGATAAACGTACCCGCAATAAGATGTGGCGTCAAAGGACTGTCTTCTTGACACTGCTATTATTTTACCTACCTTCCATTCTCAGCAATGTTTATTGTCTTAAATAGTGATGGTTAGACTTGGGAATTGTTTTATTGTTTATTATGGCTCTTGATTCCTTAGGGAACATAGTGTAGGAATTAGGAATCCTTCTACTCGGTTTTTCGTTGAATATTAAAATTTGGAGTGTCGGGATTCAATACATTAATAAAATATCGTTACAGGGCCGCTCGTAATTTGACCGTCTAGAATAATCAAACGCTTTTCATTGAAAGAATAAAATTCAGTAGAAAAGACGATGTAGTTTCAACAAATAAACATTGAGTTAATATAACGATAGGAATACAAAAAGTTGGAAAGTAATGTCTTTTGTTTGGGTTGATAAAGTTCTGAAATGAAATATAAACTGTCTTTTTGTGTACGTGAGTGAGAAACAATAAAATGTTGTGATATGTGTGTTTGTATGAAAAAAGTCAACATGTGTGTGTGATTCATAGTAAAAAACGGATACTAGAGATACGAATGGTTTCTTACTTTTGGCGGTGTTGCGTGGTCTGGAGTTTGTCAACGCTGTCGTTTTTGACATGAGGTCATGAAGGTCATCGGCGAAAGGTGTGTAGCTTGCTGGCAGCCGCGTGTATATTGTTTTGGGAACGGATGTCGTATGTTTTTATACACTTTTTCCGAACAATATCGGCTCCAGAATTAAATTATTTATTTATTTCTAATTGGCCTAAGTCACGTGGTTTGTCTTCTACTACGTCCGTACGATATTTGGTCGGTATCTACCTAAAATGATGATGACTAATACAACAAACATTCTGATTTGTAATCTATGATTTTATTGGTGTGTTTTAAGATGTAAGTGTTTTCTTAAGTGTGATTGGTTTATAAATATTGTAGTTAATATTTTAGTGGACACGACAAAAGGGCCGCAACAACACCTTTCAAACGGACGCCTTTCCGGGCGATCCTCTTCAGCTTGGCCCATGTCGTGCCGGCTGCCTTCACCTCTGCGTCATAACAAGGCGACAAACCACCCGGACGAAGAATTGGGAGAAAAACTAAAAATATGCCGTCCTGGGTATGACAATAAACTACATCCACATCCTGAGTAAGACAATAAACTACGTCCAACAGCAAGGCCTCTGATCAGGTGGTTTTAAGGAGCGTGGAATCACCTCTTAATTGCTGGTGTTCCCAGGTCCATCCTGAGCCGGGAGGTGTTGGGGGGGGTAGCACCTGTTAGGTTCCTTGCTATGAGTAAATACTTAAGCCCCAGACTGGGGTCAAAAAAATGTGAAAGTGTAAAAATAGATTTTAATACCAGAAATACGTTGTAAAAAATTATTACCAGCAAAAATTTTTTTAAGAAAATTTATTAGCTGCAATATATTTTTGAAAAAAAAAAAAAAAAATACCAGCAATACATTTTTGTAAAAAAAATTACCAGCAATACCTTTTTAAAAAAAAAAAAAATTACCAGCAATACAGTTTTGAAAAAAAAAAAATTACAAGCAATACATTTTTGAAAAAAAAAAAAAATACCAGCAATATATTTTTGAAAAAAAAATTACCAGCAATAAAAATGTTGTCGGTATTAAATAACCCGTTGAAGTTGATATACCGTAAAGCAAACCAAACCAAACCTAAAATATAATGAAAGTGAATTTATTCATTCCTTTTGTTCTTGAGAATGAACAGCAAAAATACGAAACACTATTTATTTATTCGATTGTTTATTTACAAGAATAATTTTATATTTACAATATTCCAAAAACTAATACAATTAAAACAAATGCAATGCAATATTTATCATTTACCAATTTATAAAGAAAAAAATGTGAAAACACTTTTTTATTTATAAATGTATAAACATAAATTCTTATTATTCACCATTTCATAAAGTTTGAATTGATTGGCAATTAGCTGATGTTTTGCCAACCATTCCAATAAACAATTTAATAAATAAATAGTGTAAATAAACAATTTAATAAATAGTGTTTATTATTTTTGTCGTCAATTCTGAAGAACAAAGAAAATGTATAAATTCTCTTCACATCATGTGTTTAGGTTTCATTAAAATTGTAATGATCGTTTCTTAAAAAACAATAAACAAGGAGTGGAGGTAGTTAAAATAATAGCGGTGTCATGGGAAAAAACGTCCTTTTGACACACCGTCCTATTTCAGGCTATTGATAACACGAGATTTGGTTCTTTCCTACTGGGGAAAAATAAAAATGAAATTACCTGTGCTTATGGGGGCGGCCGTCGGACGTAGAAACTAAGTGGTAGACGGATTCTGGTTTATCAAAGCGAGGCTGCTCCAAGTCACTGATTTGGTAGTCTTTCGTTACCGGAAGTGTGTCATGCGCAGTTCTGCTCTTTGTTATTTAAGGTCTACCTTCTCTTCCTTTTCTTCGTCTTTTAATTTTTGAGGAAGGACATTACGCGAACAGAGTCATTTTGCGCGCTCTTCTCTCTATTATTTGATCCCTGTTTAAATTTGGATCGCGAGACTAGGCGTGTTTTCGCAACACTTACTGTCGGTTTGACTTTGATTACTCTTGTGTCGAAGAGATTTTCGATATTCTGCAAAACAAACCACTCGTTTTGTTACCGCCTTTCATTTCTGTTGTTCCTCCAGTGTGGTGATATGGCGGACAGCCAAGATGGCTAGCTCAAGCGAATCTCTGTCTTAAAGATGAAGAACTGTGGAAGACTGAAGCTGTCACGTAGATAGGATGTTACCACTCGTATGCAATCTGTATTTCGAAGCTAAATACAGGAACATGTGACGGAGATCGAGATCTGCATGGGCGAATTGAAGCTCTCTTCCTCATCCGAGAATGAACGGGAAAAGATTGAAACGCATTGGCTGGTAACGGACCAATGATAACACGAGATTTAAATCTTTGATAATATCACATTTTATTCACACCGGTTCTTCGTCAATTCCCATCGGCCAGTGCTGCCCTTAAACTCCTCTACCGAAATTCGACCTTACATTCTCATCAATAATCTGGGAGACTGTCAAACTCTCTGTAGATCGACCGTTCATTTAGCTATGCGCTGGATAAAGGTGCGAGGTCAGGTGCTTCTCCATTCAGCGGTCAGAAGAAACCCCACGTCAACCTTCCATTTGCAGCCTGGTGTGAAACCCAGTGAAAAAATTACTCCGGCATGAAAAAAAAAGATTGTTGTAAATAAAATTCAAGATACCTAGTCTTATATCCCTTGGTAAATTGAACTATACCACACTATTAAGTTGAAGTGGAAATTGCCTTTTTTTTTCAAGTTAGAGCATTTCAACTATATTGCGCTAAGAAAAATCTTGCTAGGATGTGACGATGTTGCTATTTTATGCTAACGATACAAATTTTATTATCATGCAGACAACTGTTTGCAAACAAAGCAATGAACCCTCAGTCAGTTATGTGCCATGCGTGATACACACTTAGGCGATCATGTATCTTTCGATATGACGAGGCAGATTTTTCCCGCAGTAGGTTGCCATTTCTTTCTGCGGTAAACCAGTTGCCATCCAAAGCTATAGAACCCAGGCTGCCCTGCTATTAATCCATAGCTGAGAGGCAGGAGAAGAAGAGGATTCATACCTTTTCCAAGGGTCAGTCAGTTATGTGCCATGCGTGATACCCGCTTAGGCGATCATGTAGCTTTCGATACATGACTGACGAGGCAGATTTTTTCCTGCAGTTGGTTGCCATTTCTTTCTGCGGTAGACCAGTTGCCATCCAAAGCTATAGAACCCGGTCTGTCCTGCTATTTACCCATAACCAGGAGGAGAAGAAGAGGATTTAAGAGGATTCATGCCTTTCTTAAGGGTTACAGCACGTAAGTGAATGTAATAGATTCGACTGGAATTCGAACTCGGCTCTCCGATTCCTCACTCTGAGCCACTATCCATTACTTCACCGTGCATCCTAATTACAATAAATGGTACTCCCCTATAATATAATAGCTTATTGCTCGTTCCCCAATACACTTGACTTTTAGGGTTCCTAGTTAATCCCTGTTGCAGATACCTGCTCCGGCACATTTGTGTTTGTTCAAGGAAGGGGCGCACAATCCAGCATCATCAAGCGCACAGTCTGGCAGCCGCAAGTTCAAATTCTCGGTCACAACGACTTGTGATGATGTGCTAGTGTTGGAGATCGTTTGAGGAAGACCTTTGACGTCACTTCCGCCGCATCAGCGAGTGAGCGAAAATCGGAATGGGTGATAGCATAAACAGGAAATGGCTAAAATAAACAGGTGACCTGAGCCTTGAATAAACAGGGCGCAAAGGTGTCCTGAGCGGAAGGAAAAGCCTGCTTAAATGGGCACATACCGGATGACGCGTGGCCACACGAAGTTGCGTGGGCACATGGCAGAAGAGGCATAGCCACAAGGCATAGGTGACATACTGGAAGAAGGCGTAGCCACGTGGATTTGCGTGGGTGTCTAAATGTTATAAAAACGGTCCAACTCTTGGCCTGTGAGAGAGGCTGGCTAGAGTTTCACCGAAGATATTTGTCTTCGTCAATTCCTGAATACACAATCCCAACCTCTGTGATGCTCCCTCATTCTACCCAATTGCCGCAACTTGAACAATAAAGCTACTTATATATATATATATATATTTATATATTAGTGTTCGTCGCCTTATTTGAGTCCAGTAGCAATATACAACATTTGTACAACCCTCGACGGTTCCTGAACACTTTCGTCTAAGCAATTTCATTCACAAGGGTTGGGTCAACCCACGGTATGCTTTTAAAACGCTTTCAAACGATACTGAATGCTGGGATAATCTCATTACACATGCTGCCATAATCTCACTACTCTGACAAATAGACCATGGTGAGATTCGAACCCGGGTGTCGTAGTAAGAACCTGAGCGTTATAATCATTCAACTACTCTATACATAACAATTAATATACCTGCAGGTATCTGCCTTGATAAATTGGATAATTTTGGGCGCATTCACGCGTACAAGCTGTAAATTCAACTGAAAATTGCTTTGTCTTCAATTTACAGCGTTTAAACATTATTGAGCCAATACAGATCTTGCTGTGATGTGCCGTTTTTGTTACCAAATAACAAAACCCATATCACTTGAGGACAGCCAGCAGCGGCAACGACTAAAACGGATAGCATATGTAACTCGAAGAGAAAATAAAGACATAATCGAGATGCTGACATTCCATATTACTCCAATTAAAAGCTTGGAAATGAAACTTCCATCAGTACTGAAAAGAGCTATAACAGTTACTGGACTTGAGAAACCTATTTTTCTGGACAATTGTTTTAAGAGAAAGATTTGATGAATTCTTAGCCGAAATCAGTACTGGCTGCTCGGTCAATGAATGTCAAATTTTTCTTAGAAGAAAACATCTAATTACCTTTACTATACAAACATACTGAAATCAGAATTTTAGAGTTAAATAAAACTATTTGCCAAAAAAGAATAATTTAATCAGGGAAATTACGATTAACATTTTATATGGCTGGAATTATCTCCCTTTGAGGAATTGTGTCATTACATTAGGTTGTTACATATATTCGTTCGTTTTTTTTCTGGTGTTCTGTGAATAATCGTGAAGAATAATCTTTCGTGGCATATTTTGTTTCTTCGTAACTCTGGTCATCAAGTGAAACTGTTTGTTAGACATTTTCATGACGGTCGTCTTCGAGTATAGAATCCAGAGGTTGGCAGTGAATATTTTGAAGACAGTAGGAAAGCGTAGTGCAGGTTCGCAGTGGATATCGCAGCAAAGTAGCAGAGCGTAGTTCTTCCGTCTGTCCTGTTCGCCGGACAAGTTGCCTCCGGTCATTCCGATAGGAAAACAAAGATGGCCGCCTTTATACACAACGGATACAGAGTTTAGCGGCTTCTGATTGGTCAACCTTCTATTGGTAGACTATAAAGGGAAATAAGTCATTTTGACTCGCTCACTAGTTATGTATAGTATATACCCAAAAAACCGTAACACTGTTGGCTAACGTTAATGGAATTATATTTCAGATTAGACACCCACTTTGAGATGGAATGCCAAGTCGACAAGAATGAGCATGTCCGACGTCTTCTCTTTGCTTTTAACCAAGATCGCAAAGCTGTCAAAATTGTTCGCGACATTTTTATTGTGTACAGAGATGACTTCATTACCCACAGAAGGGCATATAAATGTTTTATTTTGCCTCGTTTCAAGGGAGGAAAGTTTGAAATCACAGACTCTCCGAGTTCTGTCCAACTTTTTAATTTTGACGAGAACCAATTGCACGCGATAAAATGACGACAATGGAGGGTCGCTAGAGTTTTGTCTCTCTCGGTCACTTCGTGTCTCACACATACGTCGTTTTTGTGAACCTTACCCATTAAGGGAAGATGACAAGTGACAGTAGCAAGAAAGCTCCCCATCTTCTGGGCTAAAATCCCTGTTCATCTAGCCTGCTTCTTTTTTTAATCAGCACTGTTTCGAGTTGAAGGCATACTGGAAATCGATGAGATATCTCGTCTTCAACAAGTTTCTAGATAACTCATATCTGCAGATTGTTATATCTGTCCTCTCCAGGGTTTTCTGCACTTGCGAAAGGGTTGTAAGACTTAAAAACTCTCTAAGATTTTTATGGGGAATGGCGGCATCCCAAGCTGTTTCACGTTTTTCAAATGGAATGCTGACAGTTCAAAATAATTTACTTCCTTTTTTGTTTATTAATCTATTTACGTTCGTGAATTCTACGATTCTCAGATTCTCCTCCACCATAGACAGCAATTTCTTCCTCTGCTTTTCTTCATCTTTTTTTTTATTGTATCCCATGTTAAGCCATTCCTCCCTCCCCCTCTCTCTTTCTGCATACAGTGCAATGGATAAATTGTCGCTGGAAAAACAAGATAAGAACACCACACCAGATATGGCAACAATTTTCAGTGCACCGATCAACGCAGTTACAACTATTTCAACAGTAAAAGGGTGGGACCTAAATGCCAATCTTGCAGCACGTTTAAATTCATGTAGTCGGAGCACCAGAGAAATAAAAAAAAAGCCCATCAGAGCAGTTGTCATGAAAATATTTATAAAAAAAGACACAGAGAAGGAACAAAAGGAATGTGCCAATATGCCGACATTTCAAAATAATTTAATTCCTTTTGGCTATTAATCCATGTTCTTGAATTCCACCATCCTCAGCTTCTCCGTCTTCCACACATAGTAATTTCTTCCTCTGCTTTTCTCCATCTTTTTTTTTTATCATATCCCATTCTAATACTGGCTTGGTTTCTTTTTTGAATTCCCGTATTTGTTTTGGTAACATTGTGTTATTTCTGCATCTTTTATATTTGAATGATAGCAAATGATTTGCATATCTTTCTTTAGGTTCATTCACAATTGCTCCAATGTCAATCCTCTCTTTCTCTTTCTCTATCTGTTTCTCTCTCTCTTTCTCTTTACATGTGTGCCCTTGGGTTTGTGTGTGTGTCTGTGTGCGAGTCAGTGTTGTGAATAAATAAATGTTTCAGTTATTACAAAGTGCATTCCAGAAGTTTTGAGACTTTCTCAAGAGAGTCTTTTATTAATATCAAGCAAGTACACACCTATAATTTTCTTGAGCGTAGAATCCTCTGACACCAGTGCATTTACTGTATCCCTCCAGCCACTTCTTGAATACCCCATTGAAGTCATTCAAAGTTAGGGTGTCCAGGACCCTTGTCACAGCCTCCATCACGATCTCAATATCCTCAAAACGACCGAGGTTCTCCTTCAGCTTGGGAAACAACCAAAAATCACTGTCAGCAATGACTGGACTGTAAGGAGGCTGCGGGACAGTTTTTATGCCTATCACCCATCTCCCTGTGGTCACCAAGTCATTTTTCCTGCTGAGCACCCTGGGAGCAAACTTTGCACACATTTTGCGCTTGCGGAGATCGCTTCATGAATAATTATGTGTACAGTTGCAGCACTGTAGATGTAAAGATGACTTACTTCGTGTGGCAAAACGAGCACGTATAGTTATTTTCCAAGCGTAGCTTAGATGTGGCAGAAGGCCGAAAGTAGGGGGTACCTAGTGAGGATCGAACTCACTTTTCTGTTGTAACTGATCTAGCGAGACAGACTTGCTAACCATTACACCACGCCGAGGTGCCCAAAGCGAGCACGTATATGCCTGACGTGTAAAACAAGTGAAGAAATAAGGCCTCCCTAACACCTTAATTTAAGAAAAACACGGTCTCAGAGCCAGGAGAATTAGCCAGAGTGGTTGGGCGTATGAAAATGTTTTGCGGGATCAGCTCGGCATAAAAACACCACCCGAGTGAGAATAGACAGTTCGATAGTGAACGTGTTACCCGCTTGTACGTAAGAGACTTTGTCAGTTGGACAGAGATTACTTGGAGCAGTTTCACACACACACCAACTCCAAATTGTATCCTTATAGTCAGTCTTTATACATGTTCTGACGTCTTGCTCACCCCCACATATCTCACCTCTTCTTTACCGTCCTAGAAACTCTTGTGGCTGCGTATGTAAGATGCTAGGCGCATACAAGTTAATCCATCATCAGTCTGGAGCATTTTATAATCTTGTGCAGCGTTTTTGCTTAGTTTAACCCAAAACCTTATTGCATAGCGAGCTTCAAAATTGTCTTCACGCGCCGATTGCATTCGAGAAAACTAGTCAACTGTGATAAGCAGTGTTTAGCAGGGTTACAGCCGTCTCCTTCAATCTGGAATAACAAAAGTTGATCAGCATCGTAATGATAGACTAAAACACAATAAGGTAGGACAGTTATATCTCAGTCAGTTATATTATATTTCGATACATGACTGACGAGGCAGATTTTGTGCCATGCGTGATACACGCTTAGGCGATCATGTATCTTTCGGTACATGACTGACGAGGTAGATTTTTTCCCGTAGTAGGTTACCATTTCTTTCTGCGGTAGACCAATTGCCATCCAAGGCTATAGAACCCGGTCTGTCCTGCTATTTACCCATAGCTGGGGGGGGGGAAGAAAAGGATTCATACTTTTCCCAAGGGTATTATTAGCACGTAACAGAATATCAGGAAATTATGTGTCATGCCTGATACATCCTTAGGCGATCATGTATCTTTCGATACATAACTGACGAGGCAAATTTCTTTCCCGCACTAGGTTGCCATTTCTTTCTGCGGTAGACCAGTTGCCGTCCAAGGCTATATAACCCGGTCTGTCCTGCTATTTACCTATAGCGAGGGGGAGTTGAAGAAGTGTCATACTTTTCCCAAGATATTAGCACGTAAGTGAATATCAGTTCAGTTATGTGCCATGCGTGATACACGTTTAGGCGATCTTGTATCTTTCGGTACATGACTGACGAGGCAGATTTTTTTTCCTGCAGTAGGTTACCATTTCTTTCTGCATTAAACCAGTTGCCATCCAAGGCTATAGAACCCGTCTGTCTGGGAGAAGAAGAGGATTCATACCTTTCCCAAGGTTATATGCACGAAATTTTAAAATACACACGTATGTCTGGTTAACACTGGAATAAAAATGATAGTTACATGTTCTGTTTTCAAGTAAACGTGGGTTTGGTAGGAACGAAATTTTAAAATGTTGATGTATATCCAGTTTACAGTAGAATAAAAAAGGTCGATATAGGTCCATTTTTCAGATAAAATTTGGCCCGGTTTGCACGAAATTTTAAAATGTCCGGTTTACACGAGTATAAAAAAAATTGGGTCCGGTTTGCACGAAATTTTGAAATGTCCGTTTTACACTGGTATAAAAATGATAGTTACAGGTCTAGTTTTCAGGTATCCTTGGGTCTGGTTTGAAGGAAATTTTAAAATGTAGACGTCGATCAGGTTTACAGTAGAATAAAAAAGTTCGATATCGGTCCATTTTTCAGGTAAAACTGGGTCCGGTTTGCACGATAAAAAAAAAAAAGAAAGAAACGTAGACATACTTTCAGTTTACACCAGAATCAAATAATGTGTGTCGAGAAGTCGGCCTATTCTAAGTTTCGCTGACAGGGCATCTGTACAGTTAATATTTGCGGCAACTTCAAGCTAATCAAATAGATCGCTTCACACCTATTGTAGGTTCGACCTATTGTAGACGCTCAAATACGATTGTCTTGTGCCATACTACTACGTTACGGAAAAAATAACCGTATTCAAGCGACCATACGCGAGCAGCGA
>CAHIKZ030000860.1:432500-467500 GCA_903632075.3 Acanthosepion pharaonis | reverse complement strand
GGATAGGACGTTGCATACGAATAATAATAGACTCCAAGATATCTAAATAGAGCCTCATCCTAGCCCTGCGTATGACAGAAAAGAAATCGGGAGAATAATTCGTCCTGCAATCGACAGAATTTAAAAGGTGTTCACCAATAGCTGACTCATGAGTCTGCGAACACCCGGATGTAATTGGTTCGTGCCTACGCACTTTACCCGGAATATGCTGGGCGATCCTCACCTCTAACCATTGGATGGTCTTGCCCACATAGTCGATCTTACACCGACATTTGTATTGATATATAATTAAACTTTGTTGAATGGTAGGCAAGACATCCTTACGGTGATGGGGGGAGCATTTTTTGTACTGAAAATATTTCGAACAGTAACAGCATTGAAACACCGATTAATTGAATTATTAATATATATATATATATATATATATATATATATATATATACAAAGAAATAATCACACATAGAATCAATCAGCAATATTAATGCTATTATTGGCGATATCCATCGCTAGTAGTGTATAATGTATTCATTAAAATACTGTTAATCCATAGAATGATGTGATCTTCATTTATAAAACTGTTGTCTGTTGTTTCCAGTTTAGATTTTTTTTAAAATGCAAGTACTTTCGAATAATCCTTTATTCAACGTCGGGCATATCTTTTCCTTATAAAATCAAAACTAGGAGACGAAATAATTGTTTGTAGACCGAAAGATGTTTTTTGAGAATGTGCTATTATTGACGGTTTTGTACAATATCGAACGTGCAAAGACGCAACGCTAAGTTTTCAAAATTTTTAAGTGAGAATTTTATTTGAACTTTTCTTGTGATGTGGTAAATCAACGTATTCTATTTTTTCAAGTGTTTTCAGTTAATATGTCATGAACTAAGTATATAGTTCAATTAATATAGTGGTATGTCTTACTACTAGTTTTTTTTTATAGGAATTTTTTTGTACTGCGGATCGATATTGCTGATTGATTCTATGTGTGATTATTTCTTGTATATAAATTATATGCTGCCTAATGTTTTATGTTTATAAAAACTATCATTAACTATAAATTATATGCTGCCTAATATTATATATATATATATATATATATATATATATATATGTGTGTGTGTGTGTGTGTGTGTGTGTGTGTGATAAATACAATTATAAAATTTGTCACTTAGCTGATTGATATTATATTCAGCTCCCAGACCCAATTACTTTGCAGACAAACAATTTTGCAATCGTTCGCTCCACTTCGTCAGGAGGTATCTGCAATTGGCTGCAGATCCTCTTATTTTGGTTATTTTTATTGTTTCGTTATATTTTTTATATATATATATATATATATATATATATATATATATATATATAATAAAAAATATGGTTTTAAGTTATACTATATTTATAGGTTAAAGTGATCAATATCAAAGACAGAGATTATGTAAATATAAAAGTAGACATTGAGGTTAACAACCAGTGACGACAATCTGTTTCATATTTAGACGCAATCTTCAGGTCTGTCGCCGGTGGGTTTTGACCACGATGTCCACTTATATTCACACACACACACACACACACACACACACACACACACACACACACACACACACACATATATATATATATATATATATATACAAACACATATATATAGCCAGGATATCTTCATTCGAGCATGTTTGGTTTAATAACCTAGACATATATTGTCTATTTATTTCATTTTAACCCTCTCAAATTCACAGATCAATTTCTTAGTGCTGTTACAAAACTGATTACGAAAGTCGCCGTAGTTTTGCTTATTTCTTTTATTTTCTCAAGTACTTTCAATCTCATCCAAGATCATCTTCAGTGGTGAATTGCTAAGACAAAAATTATCGTAAATGTTAGTTGCGGATAAACGCACGCCGTTATAATCCGTTTACGTTAAGAGTATGTAAGGGAGGTAATTCACTTTGAAATCTTTTTATTATTAATGTTTTAAAAATACTGAACCTGAAACTTTTTCGAAAAAAAAAATTCTTCATTTTACAATTTGAGCACTCTAAAACAATTGGTTTTATAGACATTTTAAAACATTGTTGTTATACATATAATTAACGTTATTTATTGTTGGTTTCATTTTTTTATATAGAAGTCTAGGCTTCCAGAATTTGAAGTTTTTGTTTTTTATACTCCGTGGATTATACATTTATTGTCGATTAATATTTCTCTAAAATGTCGACGCTATCAAGAAGGCCTACTTTGCAGATGTTGGATTCAAGCTCCATTGCTCAATATTTAAAAGAACATTCCTGTCTACATTCACCATACTCCAGGACTTGGTAAAATGGCTGCCAAACTAGTCTCGCTAGATCAATTTATGATTGAATAGTGAGTCCATAGCAGGGGGGGGGGCTCAAACTTTCGGTTTTGTGCCATATCAAAGGTACGCTTAGAAAATCACTACATTAAGTCTAAAAAAAAACATGTTTTCATGCCAAAAAATACAAGAAAAAACTAAACAAATATTATTTCACATTTTATTTGATCAAGCATATATAGAAGAAGAATTGCTGCCTAAATACACAACTATATATATGCAATCGTCAGATGGCTTGACAGCTGCGTTTAAGCATGTGATAGACTGTCGCTACTGGATATTATCGTCAATGTCCACTTTTGTATTTACATAAGCTCTATTCCTAATGTCGGGCACTTTAACTCATAAATATAGCATACCTTAACTTCTAACGAAAGCAAATTCATAAATATTTCTGTCGGATACATAAGTATACGCCTGTTAAAGCAGCTGACCAGGGTTCCATACAGAAACATTTAAGCCAGCATGAAATTGTAGCAAACTCAATATGCAGGATACTTGTTACAGACACATGTGATGCTCGTCTTTCACTTCAAAAAGCAAATAATGGAAACTCTTATTATTAAATACAAAAAACACACACACACACTAACGAAGAATCGATAACATCAATGATGAACACGGCCACAGTATATTGGCCGTATTCGGGATTAAATATATATATAATTTTCAGAAACATTTAGACTGTCCATAATAGCGCTTATACACCATTTGTTATTGCAGTACAACTAAAATCCATTAAAATAAATAATAGTTTAGCCGACAGCGCTCGGGATTAACAAATATTTAGACATTTTCTACACATACTAAGTCTAGAAAGGGAACTTCAACGTGGTATAATGATTAGCAAGCTTATCTCTCCCCCCATCTCTCTCTCTCTCTATATATATATATATATATATACACATATATAGATAGATAGATAGATAGATAGATAGATAGATAGATAGATAGATGGATGGATGGATGGATAGATAGGGAGATAGATAGATAGATATAATCGTCAGATAGCCTACCGATTGCGTTTAAGAATGGATGTCCACTTTTATATTTCACATAAGCACTACCGCTAAACCCCGAAACATGTAAACAATAGACCTAATGTAGGGCACGCCCAAACCCACACCCCACATGCGCATTAATTAAAAAGAAATTATTTAAACAAGAAAAAAAAAATATATATATATAAACGGAATACACCCATATTTAAAAATTTTAGAAAACCACAGAATATTCTGGAATGTTAGCCTAATTTGAAGTTGTCACTGAACCCCGGAAAAAATAATTTTGTTACGTCACCTTTTAACATCCAGAGACGAAAGATGAAGAAAAGAAAGAAAAGGCAACACGGGAGAAGATTATGGGAGAACTAAATAATGAAAAGAAGAAATAAGCACGACATCCTACATATGTGCACATATGCACACGTACAGGCGTATAAACAGTCGCATTGGGCATGCGCAGACACGCGCATGCGTACATTACACACGCATACAAAGAAAAAATATCAACATCAATAAAAATGCGCATAACTTATTTTTTAATTATTAAAATTGACAGACATTTGCTGATATCTCCGAACAAGTGTGCGGAATAATTATACAAAGATTTGTCCACGAAACACCGTAGAGTTGCTGGCTATAACATCAATCAACTAAGGACACACATTTTATATTTGCATTAATCTTATATATATATATATATATATATATATATATATATATATATAAATAATTTAAACACTAATATTCCATGGTGATATTTTTTATCCCATTGAATCGTAAATCGATTCAATTCATCAGACCTACAAATTCAAAAGGGTAGGTCTGATGATTTGGATCGTATTTACGATTCCAATGGAATAAATTATGACCATGGAATATTAGTGTTTAAGCCTTTTTATTATATCCTTACTCTGTCCTGACATTGAGTTCTACCTGATTCTTCCTCTTGAATTTTTATTAAAAAATATACATGTATGGATATTTATATATTTTGCATATGTATGTATATTTACCACTAATATTATCTATCTATCTATCTATCTATCTATCTATCTATTATCTATATATATATATATATATATATATATATATATATGAAAAGTGTATATAAATATAAATATATATATATGTATAATTATTTATATATTATATGCATGGTACTTATTAGAAAGCACTCAATATCAGAGATAGAGCTAACATATGTGTTGGATAGATGTGAGTTTAGATCCTGGGTTTCACGCTTTAGCGATCGTCAGCGTGAAACCCAAGGTCACAAAACTCACATCTATCCAACCAAATATATATATATATATATATATATATATATATATATATATATATATATTGGGAGTTGCAGTAATTTGACTGATTTTAAGTTCAAGTGTCTAAGGACATTTGAGCGATATTATTTTTCACACATAATTGCCATGACTTAAATAACATAATCCAATAGAGAGATAATTTTTCACCAATAAGACAAATTTACTTACTGATGGCTTATATCGGTCTTAATGAAACAGCCTGATATTTAATTCGTCTTAATGAAATATCCTTTAGTTATCCACAGACAGACTGTTTTCCTTGAATCAGTGTGGCTAGACGTTCGATTGCTTCAAGCCGGAATCGAATCTCAACCGATTTGGCCTCAGTCAGAGATCCTAGCCCTAAGCCGTCGGCGCACGACAGAAAGAAAGGTAAATGCCATCGTTTTTCTATACGAAATACGACAGTGGCTAAGAGAACTTAATTCGTACTTGAAGAGTAATATTTATTATATATATATATATATATATATATATATATATATATATATGTGTGTGTTTGTGTGTGTATATATATATATATATATATATATATATATATATATATATATAAGCAAATATATATATAGATCCGACAGTATGAAGAAAAATATAATTAACATTGTATTGTCATGTTGAATTGATAATGTTAATTATATTTTATGAATATGTCCTAAAGATGGTTTATTAGACCGAAACGTCCGACGTTGACATATTAACATTAAAACAGCATAATTGCATATAAGGATTTTTGTTTGTTTTTTCCGTATATTTTTCTTCATATATATATATATATATATATATATATATATATATATTGTGATTGATGTAAATTTGTCATATTCAGTTGGATTGATTGCAAACACATTTTACATCTAAATATATAGTATACTATAAATATATATATATATATATATATATATATATATAGTTGGATTGATGTGAGTTTGTTATATTTAGTTGGATTGATTGCATACATATTTTACATGTGTGTGTGTGTATATATATATATAAAGTATAATATGTATTCGTACTTGGAGAGTAATATATATTATATATATATATATATATATGTATATATATATATATATATATATATCAGTTCAATTCATATTACAATGAATCATTCATACAAAAAGTAGATTAGCAAAGTTAATGATATAAAATGGCGAAATCCCTTCGCTAACAAAATTTTACAGTTGCATTAACCTACAAATCACTCGCTGAATGTTATGATCCTTGTTTTTAAAAATTATAAGATGTATAAATTCTTTCTTAAATACGCAAGTACTTTCGACTGTATATTCAGTCATCTTCAGGCATGGAAATTATTTTCTTTTTGGTAAAATTCAGGTAGCATCCGAGACGAAAATATATAATGCGAATCGAAAACGAAATGTCTCTCTTTCCCTCTATTCGACCCGTGAGTATCAGATTCTCCAGGCCCTCCTTTCTCATGTGTCCAAGAAACTTCAGCTTCCTCTTCCTGATGTTAAATATAAGCCTCCTCCATATTTGCCACCTCTCTAAGACCTCACTGTTGCTCACATTCTCAGTCTATGATATCCTCACTATCCTTCTGTAGAACCACATCTCTGTCGCCTCGAGTTTTTTTATTATCTTTGAGCAAATTACTTTATAACGATAGAAGTGACTTAAAATTAAAGGCAAACATATTTGAATCTTTCACTGTGGCAAAAAGTCTTTTACAAGTTTTTCTAGCGTATTTGTTGATGACAGGTTTTCTTTTCAAGCACAAACAGTAAACAGCAATCAGCCTTGGTTACATTTCCTCTATATTTTTGATATCTTTTTGGAAATTCACCTCTTCTTACATCACCTAAATTTCTTTTTATGTGCCATGTCCCTTCAGGACGTAGGCGATCATGTCTCTCCACCTCCTCCTATCCCTTGCAGCTCTCAACAAGTTCTTTCCCTCCGCTTCCCTCTCCCCCAGACCACGTTCTGTCATCCACTTGCTTAAGTCCGCCAGGTATGTCACGCTTTGTTTTCCCTTGTCTCTCTTTTTCTCTATTCGACCTGTGAGTATCAGATTCTCCAAGCTCTTCTTCCTCATTATGTGTCTGAGAAACTTCAGT
Organism: Acanthosepion pharaonis; assembly: GCA_903632075.3. NCBI lineage: Eukaryota > Metazoa > Mollusca > Cephalopoda > Sepiida > Sepiidae > Acanthosepion > Acanthosepion pharaonis. Next base: position 460,745 of record CAHIKZ030000860.1, on the reverse strand, counting down.
TGCCACTTCTTGATGTTAAGTATAAACCTACTCCTTGTTTGTATCTTCATCTTTGAGGAAATCGTCCAACATTCTCTGCATGAAGAAGAACAGATGTCACGTAACAGTTCAGTATTCTTTTCTTTGTTACCAAAGAAATCCCCTGTCTCGTAATACTCTTCACAGATTTTGGAATGTGTCCTTGGCCATCCCAATATGTTTGGTCCATGATATTCTTAGCATCCTTCTGTAGAACCACATCTCCGTCGCCTCGAGTCTCTTCTTTATCTCTGAGGAAATCATCCAACATTCCCTGCCGTAAAGAAGGACATATGTCACGTAACAGCTCACTATTCTTTTCTTTGTCACCAAAGAAATCCTCCTGTCTCGCAATACTCTGCCAACCTTTTGGAATGTGTCTTTGGCCATCCCAATATGTCTACGGATCTGCTTTTCCTTAAAGAACTGATAAATGTAAAACAGACGCTAGTTAACAATGGTTTTCCTAACTACCTCATCGACCACCAGATTAAACTATTTCCTTCCAAAGTAACTAATAAAGATACAGAACATACAGTCAAAAAGACTAACATCAACATCTTCTACAAAAGACAAATACACGTCAACTATAAGCAAGACGAATTTTCACTTAGAAATATCATAAAGAAATATACAACCCCAATCGACCCTAACAAGAAAATTAAATTAATAATCTTTTTAACAAAAATTAAAACAGCTCACCTTATCATCAAAAATAACAACACACCTGCAAAATTAAAACTACAAAGAACGTATATTATTAACAAATTAAAATGCCCCTTAAGAAACTGTATTCCCCTTCAAAGCAAACTCATAAATAATTACATTGGTAACTCTACTACATGCCTATTCCGACGACTTACGTTACACATACCCGACCATAGCTCCGTTAGGATTCATTTAAACACACACAAAAACCTGCCATCCGAAACATACTAGTAGAAAATACAAGCATAAACCTCATCCACATTTAAAAAAAGATTAAAAATAATGATAACTAATGATAAAAAAGAAAAAGCCATCACACAATAACATTAAAAATGAACATGGTCACAATGTGCTGACTGTGTTTGTAAAATAAAACATATAACTTTAGATACATATATAGCACAACCCATACATTCAGTTAAAAGTGAAAATCAAATCATTCTTGATAATGGCTAAAAATATAGCCGAAGGCGCCTGGAAATGCAAAACATTTGGACAGTTTTTACACACTATGTGTTCTGAAAAGAAAACACTCATATGAACAGAAGAATAATTAAATAGAAATTTTAATCTCATTAGATTCGCAGTCGTCTTTAACGAACGATATATATATATATATATATATATATATATATATATATATATATATATATATATACCCAACTATACGATTGGTATATACAGAATAAATTCCAATAACCAACAAATACTATTCTTAAAAGAGTGCTCAATACAGACTAGAGCAAATAGTAATTTATTCAAAAATTATAAATATACTTATGTTATAATTTTCGAATAAATAAATAATTATATATATATATATATATATATATATATATATATATATATATATATATATATATATATATATATAGTTGTAGAATGGATAAATGAAACGGTCAAATATAAGCAGGCGTGTACGCGTGAGCTGGTGTGCATACGCAGGCAAGCAAATAAATAATTGTTCAATTTATTCATGAGGTGTAAACGTAATAGTGCTCAATGCGGTTATATTAGAGCAAAGATATGTATTAATTAATACATATAAGCGTATCTACGTTTTTGGCGTGCGACTATAGTTTCGCTGGGTAGTGTTCCCAGTTCATCAGTCACAAGGTCTAATAGAATGCGATGGGTAAATTGTTGGTATTTCATATTTTTAATTTCACGCACGCACGTTGTTTGGATTTTATTTTGTCGACTTCATAGTAGGGTCAGCTGGGCACCGCCCGCGAGAAAAAGAGCACCATGATACAATTCACACCGCCAGAAATTTGGAAACGGCATTCTGTACTGCTTGGCATTCGCTCCGGAAGCTCCAATACAAACATTTCAGAGTGTTTTGGTGGCAATCTGAGGACAGTGGAAGAGGATTTTGAAAGAGTTGGATGAGTCTAATGGTGATTACGAAGGTACGGCAACTCGGAAAACTCGCCCCGATCGTTCTGATAAGAAAAGAACTCCTGAATTTGTTGGTGAGATCCAGGCTATGATTGACAATGATTCCTGTAAGTCAATCAGGTCAAAAAGCTTAAATAGCATTACCTTGTCAGTTGTCTTCAATAAAAGAGGAATTGCTGCCTAAATACACAATTTCATATATATATATATATATATAAGTAATTCATCAAGTCTAGAAGAATCCCCATGCAGAAAGTATCGTAATGGTCCAGGTTCAATTCTCAGTAGTGGATGCACACTGCTAATGAGTCCCAAATATAGGAAGAAAAAGCTGTCCAGTTCTGTTAAGGATTCTTCTAGAATCGATGAATTACTTAATTATGATTATTTCAAATCCTCCTAATAATCCTCTATCACTTTATATATATATATATATATATATATATATATATATATATATATATATATATATATATAAAGGATGCGATGGGTAAATTATCACCATTTTATATTTTTTATTTGTTTATTTTGATTTTGTCAACTACACAATATAGTCGAGTCAGGTGGGCATTGTGACACAATTCATTCCACCAGATATTTGGAAACAACATGCAGTACTGTTTGGTATTTGTGCTGGAAGCTCCAAGACAAATAATTCAGAATGTTTGGGTGTCAACCTGAGGACAATGCAGAGGATTTGGAAAGAGTTGGAGGAGTCTAATAGCGATCACAAAGGTACAACAAATCAGAAAATTCACTCTAATCATTCTGATAAGAACTGTTGGTGAGATCCAGACCATGATTGACAATGATCCCTTCAATTCAATCAGGTCTATAGCCAGGGACACAGGAGTGTCTGAGTTACTAATCAGGCAGGTAGTGCATGAAGACATTTGGTATTTATTGGTGGAATCATATAGCTGTAAATGGAGATACAAACAAACTAGATAGTTTCCCCTATCGCCCGGTTCACACTTCTCCCTGCTCTTTTGGAAGACGAGTAGAGGTTTAACCCTTGTTCTGCGTTTCAGGTTCCTTCTAAAGTCTATTTTAACTCCATGCTTCTAATGTCTCCACCTAAACTCCGACATTTTATTTACTACTAATTACTTTTTTCCTCAATAGGAGTAGATAGGTTAGCATATTGTCCGGTTCACACTTCTCCCATGTCTTTTGAACAGAAGTAGAGATTTATCCCTTGTTTCATGTTTAGAGTTGGGCTTCCGCTTCTTTCTAATGTCTTGCACTCAGTAACCCTTTCTGTCTCAGTGGCATTATCGCCTTGCTTGTGGTGAAGTGATTAAAAAAAAAGAAATATTTTGTACTTCACTATTATTAGACTGCTTTCATATGCGAATCGTTAATATTTTTTTTATTTATTATGTAAATACTGAGTAATTAATTGAGGGATTAGATTATTACTTAATAATAATAGAGAACCGACTCCCTATTTCTGTCCATACACATTTTTATCATTTTTTTTTCTTTTCATAAGTAAATGGACAGCTCTGCTAACTTCAGGAGTAAAGGTTTATCTGTTGTTTCCTGTTTAGGATTGGGTTTCCGGTTCCTTCTAAAATCTTTCCAGTAAGAGCTTGCGTCTTTGTTGTCTTGATTCGGGTGAATTGATTAAAAGAAAGTTAATTTTAATTATACATCGGGAGAAACGTTGAAGGTTCAGGGACGTTTAACATTGAAATTTTTAACGTCCGATGTGTCTAGGTGTACTGCGTAGCCGATTTCATTAAGCTTTCTACCGGGTCTGTATTTATTGCGCTTTTTTTTATAAAAGAAAAAAATATATACCATATTTTAAAAGCAGCAATTTTTTTGATTATATGCAGTTTGGAATTATTTCATCTGAAGAAGTCCTTTTGTACGACGAAACACGTCATATAGGATTTTTGTTTCTATTTTAGCATTTTTTTTTTGTTTCTATTAATTCTCTTCTTTTTTTAGCTGCAGGAAATCTCGCTGAATGACACGCAGATCGACAACAGAAATAAGAAACCAAACAACGGCTGACACAATTTCCCATTTGTCCGCCTCGTTCCTCAAGCTTGTTGTATATAAGTGCTGACACACGGCAGATGTCATTCTACAAACCAATTTACAACCAGCAACGATGCCCCAACAAACCCTCAGTGAGACTGAATGACTCGTGCCAACTCAATGGGCTTTGTTTCTCAGGTCTTAAACACGGCGCTACTCTGTCGCCATTTACACGGCAAATATTCAGAATAGCTCCATTCTTTACATCCACCTGTTCAGACCTTTACAAAGGCCAAAGTAGTTGCTCATTCCTTCATAACCAGCGTTGATAGAGTTCAAAATCATTGTCACAGTCTTATCGGGGAAGAGTAGTTTTCCACTCTACACCCTCTTTCCCCGCAGACGTAAAATCGAAACCCATTGATCAAATGAGCTCCATGCTTTAATTTCATACCTTTACAGCAAGAACATGCCTTGCTGATGCCACGGAGTCGAATCAGCCTCATTTCCTCCGTATTTCAATTGTAAAGAGAAATTCCCCGTCAGAGAGCTCCCCACTACCATGAATCGCAACACTGTGGAAGAGTCTCCCACGTTGATACTTTCCGAAGCATTACAATCTTAACTTCTTCAATCAATGGTCCGTTGTCACGTATCTTCCTTACCCTTGATAATTTTCATTTGTTAACAATCTCTTTTTCATTTGTTTCAATTGAGTGCCTCCAAAGAACTGTATGACGGAAAAATACACGAGGCTACTGTAGTACACAATGGTAACCATGTTCACCATAGTCTATGAATATAGAATACAGGGCAGTACGTATTCTGTTCAATAAAACAACGTTAAAGATTAATACTCAAGAGTCAGACACTCTACTGAATCTGATTATATCGCCAATACCACCAGCAGCTGTTCCGTAATTTTTCAGTCTTCGATATCAAAGGCTGGCTGTCAGTGAATATTCGGGAAAAAAATGGCTTCCTTTATACACGTCGCATTGAATATTTTGAGCCTTCTGATTGGTTAACCCTTTTATTGGTAAACTATAAAATGAGTCACCTCATTTTGGCTGGCTCAATAGTACACCAGGGTACCAAAAAATTCCAACACACAACAGAAACTGACCTTTGACATCAAGGTTAAGTACATGCGAGGGTTGTTAAAAAGGAAGGAGTTGGCGATACAAGACGGTTTTTCATTATTTTTCAATATATACCTTACACGCTCATTGATCCATTTACATCAATACACTTGATCAAACGATGCTTAAGCATTGCTGTCCCATCACGGAAGAAGATAGCGTCCTGGGCATTTAAAATCACCCCAACAGCATATATGATCTCATCACTGTTTCTAAAATGGCGACCAGGTAGGTGGGATTTGAGTTAAAGAAACAGGAAGACGTCAGATGGAGCCAAGTCTAGAGAGAAAAGAAGGATGGGGTAGCAATTCAAAGCCATATTTAGTTGTTTCAGCTACTGTAGCCTGAGCAGTGTGAACGGGCGCCTTAACTTGGAGCAAGAGCACACCTGCCCTCAGCTTCTCTCTGGCGTTTCGACTTGATCGCTCCCTCCAGCTGGCTTAATGATTACAGTAAGTCTATCATGTTTAACCCCCAAATTCCTCCACATAGGATTTCATCATTGTTTCCAAAATGGCGGCCATGCAGGTGGAATTTTGAGTTGAGGAAACAGGAAGAAATCAGATAGAGCCAAGTCTAGTGAGTAAGGGGGACGGGGTAACAATTCAAAGCCACAACTGGCTGCCTCAGCTACTGCAACCTGAGCAGTTTGAATGGGCGTATTATCGAGAAGCAAGTGCACACCCGCACTCAGCTCCCCTCTGTATTTCAATTAAGTGCACACCTGCCCTCAGCTTCCCTCTGCATTTCAATTAAGTGCACACCTGCCCTCAGCTTCCCTCTGCATTTCAATTAAGAGCACACCTGCCCTCAGCTTCCCTCTGCATTTTATTTAAGTGCACACCTGGCCTCAGCTTCCCTCTGCATTTCAATTATGCACACCTGCCCTCAGCTTCCCTCTGCATTTCAATTAAGAGCACACCTGCCCTCAGCTTCCCTCTGCATTTCCACACCTGCCCTCAGCTTCCCTGCATTTCATTTATGTGCACACCTGCCCTCAGCTTCCTCTGCATTTCAATTAAGAGCACACCTGCCCTCAGCTTCCTCTGCATTTTATTTATGCACACCTGCCCTCAGCTTCCCTCTGCATTTCAATTAAGAGTACACCTGCCCTCAGCTTCCCTCTGTATTTCAATAAAGTGCACACCTGCCCTCAGCTCCCCTCTGTATTTCAATTAAGTGTACACCTGCCCTCAGCTTCCCTCTGCATTTCAATTAGATTGCTTCTTTCTGTTATCTTCATCCTGTCCATTAATAATTTTTTCCGTTTCCCAGGTAGTCTATCATGATTACACTTTCAGAATCTAAAAAAAGCAGAAGCCATCACTTTTCCAACAGACACTGCTTGCTTGAACTTCTCTGGGGCGGAGAAGTGTGTTTCAAATGTTTGCTTTGAATCTTTGATTCCGGTTCAAAGTAATGAACCTAGGCTTCATCTTGAGTTACTAATCAACAGTGGAAATTCTCATTGTCAGCCTGGAAGTGAGTCAGAAGTGTCCTGGAACTGTCAACTATTTTCAGCTTCTGCTCTGGCCACAGCATTCTTGGGATCCATCTTGCTGAAATACGTGTAACAAAATTATGGAAAATAAAGCATAATATAATTTTTTTTAAAAATCAACATTACAACCAAAAATGTTTACGGTTTCTCTCTTCTTTTTGTTATATACACTTTTCTCTCGTTGGAACTGCATTAACCTCTTCCCTTGATATATATATATATATATATATATATATATATATATATATATATATATATATATATATAATGGACTCTTTTCGTCGGTTTTCGACGTATGAGGATCTGACAGCTTATTGATTCAGTCATGGAAGTTTGTGCGATAATCTTAAGTGGCATTTAAGACCCGCTAGTGATTTACAAAGGAGGCCACATATGGAGCAAGTGTGAGGATTGTGAATGAGATCACTCTTAGATTGGCTGACCTTTTAGATATTGCTCTCGCTTCTTGAAGATGATTCAGACAAGCAGATTGAAAATTGCTGAGTCCACTAAAACACGTTGATCTCCATTCTACCCGCTCCAAGGCTAAGCGCTCAACGCGCTGACCTTTTAGATCTTGCTGTCGCTTCTTGAAGATGATTCAGACAAGCAGATTGAAAATTGCTGAGTGCGCTAAAACACGTTGATCGCCATTCTACCCGCTCCAAGGCTAAGCGGTCAACGGTGTTATGTGGTATATTGACTGCTGACAAGTTGCTTTTCAGATTGTCTTTGTATCTTAGACATGGGCGTCCTACATTGCTGTAGCCCTGATCTAACTGGCTGTACATTAGGATCTTGGTTATCCTGTCATCAGGCATTCTCAAGACATGACCATTCCACACACACACACACACACACACACACACACACACACACACACACATATATATATATATATATACATGAATTATTCACACAAAAACTAATGCAAAGGTTAATGATTTAAATGGCGAGACATCCATCATCGCAAACAATTCAAATAATATACAAAAACCTCCATATCCGTTATGAATGAAATGATCCCTGTTTATATAAATTTCTGCCGTATTAGGTCTTATTTTTACTACAAGCTTTCGTTTGTTCCTACAGACATCTTCAGGTTTAGAATAGATGTTGTTCTTGTTTTTTTTCTCTTAGTAATAAGAGGACAACGAAAATATATGTATTTTTGTATCCGAAAATGCTATTGAAAATGAGTTACTGTTTTTGGAGCGCGCTAAAGCATCGCTGAGTTTGATTTTAAATTTTAAGTTTTTTTAAAGGTTGTGCGTTCATATATGGTGATGAACGAATTTTTTACTGGTAAATTTTTCTGTCAAAGTGGCATGAACTATATTGTTCAATAATTACAGTAATGTCGCACTTATTATCCAAAAGTCGCACTTGGATCAGTTATTTAAATTACTTGTAGTAAAAATAAAAAAGCTTGTAGTAAAAATAAGACCTAATACGGCAGAAATTTATATAAACAGGGATCATTTCATTCATAACGGATATGGAGGTTTTTGTATATTATTTGAATTGTTTGCGATGATGGATGTCCCGCCATTTAAATCATTAACCTTGCATTAGTTTTTGTGTGAATAATTCATGTATTTGTAAATTGATTGCATCGTTTATTGTAATATATATATATATATATATATATATATATATATATATATATATATATATATATATATTACTTTATTTTATTCGAGTATGTTGCTACGTTCGTTTTCAAGTATTGTTCTGTATATATTTAAGCAACTGTCTTTTTTTTTGGTTAATTCCTGTGCCCTCACTTTTGATAGAACCAATTTCATGTCCCTCAAAGTGACGTCATTTAAAGTTATTTGAATGTTTTCAAATCTCTATCCCAAGCTTTTAAATAATTGAAACAGGTGTTTTCTGTTTTTATCAATTATTCTACCTTCTGTTGAACTCAAAAAATTTAAAGCCGTCGGCTCTATGTAATCCATTACGTACTTTATTTTTTCGCCCAGCTTATGCAAAATGAACAATCCTACAAGCCTTAGCCCCAGCAAACGAACCCATCGAAATGTCAAACTGTTAAAGATCACATCTCTCTTTGCGTCCTTTGTAAGCCAAACAATCTTATTATAATATAATATAATGTGGACTTGCGGCAGTGTTTTTAATGGTCTGCACCTGATGATCTGAGATGAATTTTTTTTATATATTTCTTTGAGAAGTTTATTCCTTATGTAATGTTTCTCACGATACGTATAACTTTCAACACTTTTCGTAAATATCAGGTAAAAACTGCAGTCGTCTCCGTGGTTTACACCAGCATGCTCGGCCGCCATACCAAATAGGAACTACTATTTCCGGCGATACCGGCGTGACAGCTCTCGTCGTAATAGATGCTACTGCTCGTAACATCACGTCCTCTTTCACGTGCTTTTGTTTTTTTCTACTAAATTCTGTCAGTTATCTCTTTTTCTTTTATTGCTCTCCCTCTTTCCAAGACTGCAGTATATTAGACGCAATAGCTGACAAATCTCAAAAAAGCACTTTTTCTACATCCGCCTTTGTTTTCAATTACTTTAATGCTCATCATGACACAATGACTGAAACATTCTTGATGTTGCCAGAATTCTGCCATTGAGAGCTTCACAATACTGCCCCTTTTAGTAACTCTGACCACACTGTGATAGCTATTACTATCTCCTTCCAAGCATCCATTAAACAGGATCCCCCATCCATAAAAGCTCTTTCCGTTACCAGCATGCTGATTGGGATTCATTTTGAAGAAGTCGCTGTTTGCTGAGAGAATGAGGCCACGCATAGCTTCTAAAAACTTACATCCAGGATAATCTTCCGATGGCCAGGTAACTGTCTTTCTAGGCTGCTGACTACTCTTTGGCAGCATGGATAAACTGGTCTTGTTTCTACAGGTCATAAAATGGGGGATCACTCTAGTATTGTTATTAAGTAATAAACGGACCCCCCATTAAATACCACATATTAATAATTGCAAACAAATATATTTAAAGACTTGCATATGAAATCTTTTTATAAGAGTAAGACATTAACAAATTATCTTCTTTGACAGCATGGCTAAACTTTTTATTAAATATCTACCGGTCATAAAGTGGGGGTCCGTTTTGTATTGTTATTTAGTAATAAATTGATCCCCCATTAAATACCACATTGCTTAATAGTTGCAAACAAATACTTAAAGATTCACATATGAAAACCTTCTGAAAAATATAAGAACTTAAAAAATTACCTAAACTGGCAGTAAGAGTCAATTGGTCATAAAGTGGGGGATCGGTTTTCTACTGTTATAAAGTAATAAACTGATCCCCGATGATTTACTACATATTAATTATAGAAAATGTTTCTGTTCCAAATATCTCCACACTGTGTAACCCCTTGCGTAGCTGTAGTGTCTTTCTTGGGTTGATACCGATTTAAAAAAGATATTCCGATATCAAGGATTTCTATCGGCAAAAAATTTTGCAAGAGACGAGATCAGCGTTTCTCAACCCTTTTACCCTTGCGTAACCCTTAAAATAAATTACATATCTCGAGGTATCCCTGCGCAAAAGAAACAAAATTATATACCACATCTTTCACCTTTTATTTTCATCATTATTCCCGTGATAAATATCATAGTATATATTTTTGAATAACTGATTTAAGGAAAAATTAATACTTCTTTTTCAAATTTTTCGGCGCCGTACAAACATCACTAAATGTTATCCAAATGATTGTTATATTTTGTTAATAGGATGATGTCTATATTACAATATATTACAATAATCAAGAATATATTGTGTGTGTTTAGTAATATTACGTATATGAAATTAAATAAAAAGTCAAATGTGCATCAGCTTATCTCACCTATTCTTTCTGATCCCTTAGGGACCTTTTGCGGAACATTAAGGTTCCTGGGAACCCTGGTTGAGAAAGGCTGGTATAGAGAATAGCGACGTCACGCTAATTCCCATTTGTACGTTTATTTTTATTTTTTTAGCTTTTTATCTTTTACTGGCAATGTTGAAAAGACAAAGTAAATGAAGGCAAAATGGCCTGTGAATCAATAAATGTTTCCTCTTCAAAAATCGCCATATTGGGTGATTAGGAATTTCTGTAAAAATAAAGAAAAAACAAAGAAATAAGTAACTTTAAGTACAGGTCCCGTTCTCTGAGTCGACACTGACTAGTGAAGGGGGTTTCACATTGGCGCCATACAGACATCATTAAATATATTCCCAATGATTGTTATATTTTTTTAATAACAAAATAGGTTAGATAGGAAGATGTCTATATTCAATATTACAATAATCAAGAATATATTGTGTGTGTTTAGTAATATTACGTATAGGAAATTAAATAAAAAGTCAAATGTTCATCAGCTTATCTCAGTTGTTCTCGTGGAACCCTCGGGGGGCCTTTTGCGGAACCTTAAGGATCCATAGAACCGCGGTTGAGAAACGCTGGACAAGATGAATGCTGCATTACTATTTGATGAATGCCACTATAGTAACTCGAGTTCCTAACAAAAGAGCAAACATGTCTTCAGTCAATAAAAGAAAAAAAAAACTCTTGTGACGTACAGCAACTGGATGAATCTCAAAATCCCACTGAAAAGTTTTGAGTAAATTTTGTAAAAAATAACTAGACTATCCGTAACCCTTTGGGTCACTGACGGTCAGGTTATAAAATACATGAAGTTGATTTCAACGTTCCATTGAAATGAAAGTTAATTTGATTATGATTAAGTTAAATATTTCAATTCTTTCATGTCATCATTGGTCTGGTTTACAAGTTCATGTTTAACGTTTTACTGATTGTTTACATCAATAGAAATAGAACTCCCGGGATAAACTTGAACTTTAAATGAAATTAACTATATTTTTAATATGCCAAAAAAATATTTTTAAATCAAATTTACTTGAAGATATTTTTTACATATGCAAAATATTTTTTTGAATAATATTTAAAATAATATTTGTTTAAAGAAAGCTGAAATATAAATAATTACTCTACAAACAACTGGACGAAACGGCAAAGCGGGATCTCTTTGTGTCTGTCTTTAACTTAAAAATATTTTAATTAAAATAATGTTTGTTTGAAGTTAAAATATTTACTTTATAAACAACTCGTAAATCATTATGTGACAGACGGACGCAACACACAAGCAAGCACGCAGTCACAGAATTTTAGTATTAGATAGATAGATAGATAGATAGATAGATAGATAGATAATGGACAGACCGAAATAAGTAGATATGAAGAGACTGAAATAGATAGATAGATAGATACGAAGAGACTGAAATAGATAGATAGATAGATACGGACGAATATATATATATATATATATATATATATATATATATATATATATATATGAACAGACCGAAATAGGTAGATAGATATAAAGAGACTGAAATAGATAGATCGATAGAGAGATAGATAGATAGATAGATACGAACAGACTGATGTATATATATATATATATATATATATATATATATATATATATATAGATAGATAGATAGATAGATAGATAATGATTATACTCAGATAGGAAATGAAAAGACCGAAATAGGTAGATAGATATGTAGAGACTGAAATAGATAGATAGATAATGAACAGACCGAAATAGGTAGATAGATATGAAGAGACTGTGATAGATAGGTAGATAGATAGATAGATAGAAACAGACTGAGATAGATAGATAGATAGATAGATAGATAGATAGATAGATAGATAGATAGATATGAACCGACTGAGATAGACAGAAAGAAGACTGAGATAGATAGATAGATAGATAGATAGATAGATACGAACAGACTGAGATAGATAGATAATTATTCAGTGTAGATTTTTTCATGCCCAACCTGAAAGAAAATAATGTGTTTTATTGAATTATGCAAGGGCCGAGATTAAGCAAAACTATTTTTTCAGTTTCATTTTATTTATTTTTTTAGGCATTTAACCCTAAGCAAGGAGGGAGTGTCACGCAAGGGGTTACAGAGAGTGGGGTCAAGAGTAAACACACATGATTGAGGAGAGGATGAAGAAAAGGACGGGAAATTAGATCAAGGCATCAGAAGATGTCGAATGGCATTACATTTGAATATTTGAAGACTATAACTGTCAGGGAAGCAAGTAAGGGGAGTTTCACAGATGGGAAGTGCAAGAGATGAAGCTATTGGAGTAGAAGAGACGGCTACATTTAACCGTTTTGACCATGAAAGGGTGGGACTGAGATGTCCACCTAGTAGCACGTTTAAATTCATGCAGTCTGGGAACCAGCAAAAATAGCTCGTCGGAGCAGTTTCCATGAAAGTACTTGTAGAAAAGACAGAGGGAAGCGACGACATGTCTGTGAGAAAGTGACTGAAGACAAGATGGTAGATCAGGACCAATTACATTGCATATCCATCTCTGGATTTTGTCGAGGACCTTGAGACGAAGAGTGGGGGCTCCAGACCATATCTTTGTCCTGGGTATGATGATAAACTACATCCGGCAGCAAGCCCTCTGATCGAGAAATTGTAGGTTTTTGAGGGACGTGGAGTAACTGTAGACGAGATGCCAGATCAGGACCTATCGCAATGCATATGCGTCTCTGGAATTTGATTTTTTTTATTTTTATTATCGAAATAACATCTTCGGGAATATTTCTTTAGATATCGTAACTGTAAAAAGTTTTCGGAAAACTCTTCCAAACTGAAAAGCACAAACGAAATATCAAAAAAGAGGCCGTAAAAGATGGTCTTAGCAAAAGGAGAGAAACTGTTAAATCACACGAGATAGGAAGTTCGGGGGAGCCATGATCGTCTATGTCCTGAAGAAAAACAGTGAGTACTGATTTTTTTTTTTTTTTTTTTTTTTTTTTTCGTCTTTGGAAAAAAATGACTGCATCTATACTGGTGGTATACTGCGTTACACAAAATTTTGAAGTTAATTTCACAACGTTTGTTTGATGATTAGCGTTTATAAATTGTCTGACTTTTTTGTTACTTTTATTCATATGTCCGGTTCTTTTTTTCTTTGTGATTCATTCATCATTCTTTCTTTCATTCGTTCTTTCTTTCTTTCTTTTTTCATTCTTTCTGTCTTTGTTATTCCTTCATCTTTCTTTCTTTCTTTGAGATTCATTCATCTTTCTTTCATTCGTCCTTTCTTTCTTTCTTTCTTTCTTTCTTTCTTTGTTATTCATTCATTTATTCATCTTTCTTTCTTTCTTTCTTTTTTTGAGATTCATTCATCTTTCTTTCTTTCGTTGTGATTCATTCATCTTTTTTCTTTCTTTTTTCTTTGTCATTTATTCATTTTCTTTCTTTGTGATTTATTCATATTTCTTTTTTTCTTTCTTTCTTTGTGGTCTATTCATCTTTCTTTTTTCTTTTGTGACGTCATCCCGGGGTCGCTGCGCCAAATGTGACGTTCTAACCTTTTGCTGATTCGGATGGGAATCTGGTTAGATTTGGTATCAGCCTTGTCGTCCCCAGCTCGCTTCCAACGTCTGGTTACCGAAGTAATTGATTTGATTTCTAGTCTAACCTACACACGTTGTGATTTGATCTTAGGTAGACGAAATCAATCAGTCGCCGGGCCGTAATGCAAGTTGAGTCCGAACAAGGGTAATACCGCACAAGTATATGTAAAAGAAAATAAAGTAATAACTCGAAAAGTTCAAATGGGTTAAAAAAGGAATAACAATATTTTATATCTGGTTGCTGAATACAGGACTGCATCTTTCTCCCAAACCGCTAATATGGATTCGTGACACTTTGTGTTTGTTAGGCGAGTCTTAATATCTTAAATTGTTCTTTTAAGAAACTGGTTTTGGTGTATCTTCAGGTGATATTCGTAAAACTTGTTTTGGTGGTGTGAGTCTAAGTCGTTCTTCAAAAATAAATGTTTGGTTAAAAGTTGAGGTCGTGATTGCGTGGATCTTTCAGTCAGGTTCCTGCGAGGCGGGTCTCAGAGCTCACAGCTCAATTCTTGCCTGTCTTTCTAACCCCAACTAATGGGTAGACGGCTATCTTTTATTTGGTGCGTCGTCATAAATCAAATTAAACCCGGCAGAACCGAGATCTTACTTTCTTCGCTAATGAAAATAAAATCTTTACCACTTTTCTTTGTTAGAAAAAATAACATCGTTCAGTGTCTTTTCGCGATAGCTTATTATCACCTCATTTAATTCTCGCCTTTTCTTTTTTTTTCACGCAACCCTAAATAGTGTCACACTTTCTCTCTTTCTTTGTGATTCATTCATCTTTCTTTTTTTGATTCATCTTTCTTTCTTTCTTTCTTTCTTTCTTTCTTTCTTTCTTTCTTTCTTGTTGTTTTTGTTCATACGCTGGGCATGTGTCTGCTCGATCTCATCTCTCCACATAAATATTTCCTCGTCATAACTTCCCTTACTGTGATAATCGGAGCGTGTCTGTTGCTGGGAATCACGCTGTTTGTCATAAGCTGCCCGGGAGTTGTTTGCCTTTGAATAAACATGGCGGAGACTTAAATAACACTTCAGTTACAAATTTCTAAATCTGATATTTTGCCCATACCTACCCACAAGCGGATTCTCTTTTTTTTTTCTTCTTCTTCTAAAGTCTACTACTCCCGTTAATAGTAGAACTACATTGGTAAGCTAGCTCTCATCATTTGAAATTGCTAAGTTTAGTTTCTATTCTAACACTTCTCGCCTGTGCCACCCTTTTGTAGATACTTGCTTTTCCGCCCAACTACGATCTTCATTGATTTAAATGTGAATAGAACAATCAAACGAAGGTTGGTAATTAACGATAATACTTAGGACAAGAACAACACATATAAGATTCGCCAGAGGCGCGTAGAAGAAGCAGTCAACTGCTAGAAGTGAGCCAAGTTAATTCTACAATGAATCTCCAACTGCAGGATATCTACCAACCACCCGGTCAGATGTGGCACAAAGCCGAATTTAATGTGGGGTATCCGAGCCCGTAGACTCGCCCCAAAATTCCCTGTAGATCCCGTATAAAACGGGGTCCGGTAGCTGTTTCTCGAGACGAGACTCTGCCCTTCGACATTTGGGGATCCTCTCTACCCGGAATCAGAGTGTTTGACCAGTAAACCTGGAGACGAAACTCCAACTGCTGGATATCTACCCACTGTCCTACGCGTTCAGATATGACACAAGGCCGAATTTAATGTGGGGTATCCGAACCCGTAAGCTCGGCCAAAAATTCCCCGAAATCCCCGTATAAAACGGGGCACTGTAGCTGTTTCTCGAGACGAGACTCTGCCCTTCAACATAGCCTTATATGTCGATGCTCTCTTCCCGGAAGCAGAGAGTTTGACCAATACAGCTGGCGACAAATCTCCAAAAGCAGACCAACATGCAGTATTTACTACTGTATTTATGTAATTGGGGACATACCCATTATCGCCCGTAGGTATGTTACAACAGATTGGAAAGACATTTCTCCTAAGATCCGATCATAGACCTTTAGAATTCTTATTTAATCCTAGAATGGAACTTCCTAAGGTAACGTCTTCTAAAATTCTAAGATGGGCCTTAATATTAATGGCGTTTGACTTTGATAGTACATGAAAGGGAATAACATTGCGCATGTAGACGCTTTGTTAATATTGAGGTTCCTTCTGAAAGTGAGAAAGAAGAGGAAAGATTTGAAGATACTTTCTTACATTGGGTTGGATTTGATATTTTGTCGATAGACAAATTAGCTGAGGATACGAAACAAAATCCCATATTGAACAGTATGTTATTCACGATAAAAATATTTAGTGGAATAACTGCTCACGAGCAGAATGGAGCTTTAAAGTTAACCGTAGAAAAAGGGTGTAATTTTTAACAAAGGGGTTCTGCCAGCAACGCAAAGGAGAAACATTATAAAAAAGAAACATACGTGACGATGTTTATTGCGGAAAAACGTCTATCGCAATTGAGATTAAGGCTAGAGGCATGGTGGCCAGGCTATTCTACAGATGCAAAAGAATACGTAAACGGGAATCGAAAGAAGAACATTCAGAAAGACAAAACAGATATATTAAGGCTAGAATCATGGTGGCTGTTTCCCAAGGCGAGACTCTGGTAGGTCAAGATAAATCTAAGGCAAAAATAAACCAATATTTGACCAGTGCCCTGAGCACTGGTCAAATATTCGGTATAACGCGCTCGGGTTCGCCACGTTAAATAACTGACCTTGTGTGGCACTCTGACTTGTTAGGTAGTCTGGTAAATACCTCTTAGCATCTGTTCAGACATATATGCCCAGCTGAGACAGCTTGGTGTCCGATTCCGCGTAAACGGGGGATGAGCAATCATTGACCAATATTTGACTAGTGGCCTGAATGTACGCGCTCGGGTCCTCCAACTGACCTTGTGTCGCATCCCGCACCAGTAACGGGGCTCTGTGTAAATACCGTGTAGTATATGTACCATAACCGGCCAGGGTTTCTAGTTAGGGAGCCAGCCATCATCTCCAGCTCGTCATCGGCCACAGCACAAGCCATCTCTAGCAGGAATCCAGCTCTAGCCATCCTCGCCAGCTGCAACGATGTGCAATAAACTGTATCTTTCAGGAAAACGCACTCCAACGATAACAAAATCATTCTTTTCAGGACAAAGCTTTTCCCCAACTACCAAAAACTGCCTTTCTCAGTATACCGCCCTCCAGTGACAAGCAAAACTGTCCTTTTCAGGACAACGCTGTCCATCGATTACAAAAACTGTCCCTTTCAGTACAATGCTCTTCATCAACTGCAAAACACCTTTCAGGCCAATGCTCTTCAGTGGCTACAAAACTTTCCTTTTCAGGACAATGCTATTCACCGATTATAAAATTGTACTTTTCAGTACAATGCTCTTCAGCGACTACAAAACTGTTCTTTTCAGTCAACACTTTTCAGTGGCTACAAAACTGTCCTTTTCAGGATAACGCTCTTCAGCGTCTACAAAACTGTCCTTTTCAGGACAACGGTCTTTAGCAGCTACAAAACTGTTTTTTTTTTTTCGGGATAACGCTCTTCACCGATTATAAAATTGTCCTTTTCGGTACAATGCTCTTCAGCGACCACAAATCTGTCCTTTTCAGGTCAACGCTTTTCAGCGGCTACAAAACTGTCCTTTTCAGGACAACGCTCTTCAGCGACTAAAAAACTGTCTTTTTCGGGATAACGCTCTTCACCGATTATAAAATTGTCCTTTTCGGTACAAAAAACTGTCCTTTTCAGGCCAACGCTCTTCAGCGGCTACAAAACTGTCCTTTTCAGGACAACGCTCTTCAGCGGCTACAAAACTGTCCTTTTCAGGACAACGCTCTTTAGCAGCTACAAAACTGTCTTTCTCAGGATAACGCTCTTCACCGATTATAAAATTGTCCTTTTGGGTACAAAAAACTGTCCTTGTCAGGTCAACGCTTTTCAGCGGCTACAAAACTGTCCTTTTCAGGACAACGCTCTTTAGCAGCTACAAAACTGTCTTTTTCGGGATAACGCTCTTCACCGATTATAAAATTGTCCTTTTGGGTACAAAAAACCGTCCTTTTCAGGACAACGCTCTTCAGCGGCTACAAAACTGTCCTTTTCAGGACAACGCTCTTCAGCGGCTACAAAACTCTCCTTTTCAGGACAACACTCTTCAGCGGCTACAAAACTCTCCTTTTCAGGACAACGCTCTTCAGCGGCTACAAAACTGTCCTTTTCAGGACAACGCTCTTTAGCAGCTACAAAACTGTCTTTTTCGGGATAACGCTCTTCACCGATTATATTTCGGTACAAAAAAAACCGTCCTTTTTAGGACAACACTCTTCAGCGTCTACGAAACTGTCCTTTTTAGGACATAGCTCTTTAATGACTACCAAAATCTTTCCTTCTCAGGACGATGTTTTTCTCCCCCTCTACATTAACATGCAGATATATTTTCTTCCACTGTACCTTATTTTTGTTGATGTTTAAGTTATTTTTATAACTCTTCGTTTTGTTTGTTGTTTTCTCCCGTAATTCAATATTAGTTTCCGGGTCAATACACACCCACCTCACAACAAACTCTTGTGTCTTAGTGATTTTATCGCCTTGCTTGGGGTGAAATGGTTAGAAAAAATCTAAAACTTATCACTTCTTTTCTTTTAGCTTGCACTCTTTCTGTCAACTCTGTTTCTCTCTTACTCTCTCTCTCTCTTGCTCGCTCTTTCACTCTTTTGATTAATTTCTGTACGTTTATCTCTTATCTTGCTCTCTCACTGGTCTTCTCTCTCTCTCTTCTCGTCTTCTTTCGCAAATTCTGTCACCCTCTCTATCTTCTTTTACTTCTTCATCACCTGCCGCTTTTTTCCACCACAGTTTTTTTTTCCTTTTCTGCTCTACTAGCACTTCTTTTCTTTTCTACTGCCTCTTCACGTACAATCTCTCTTTCTCTCACACAATTTTTAATGCCACCCTTTCTATTACTTTCACTCTGTTTTTTTTTCTTTCATTCTCTCTATCACTTTATCTCACCCCACTTCTCCTTTCTTATCATTTTCCCTCTCACTCCTTTAACTTAATTTCTTTTTTTTTTTTACATTTTCGCCCCTCTCTCACGTATTATAATCTTTCACGTTCTGTCTCTTGTTCGCTCACTCTTCCCCCCTATTTCTGTCACCCTCTCTTATTCCATTTCTCTCTCTCTCCCCCCTCTCTCTTATATTGTCACATTTTCTCTCAATTTCTCTCACTCCGTTACTAACTTACACTCTTATCTGAATCTGCAGGTTTTTCTATTCGGTCATCCTATCTAAAATTTCCAATAAAAAAATGAATTCTCTAATTTTCGGAAAATAACCCACTTTATATTTTTCATTTCTTTTTTCAAAAATCTCCAGTCTTCCATTTTAATTTTACAACTTAGTGATTTTATTTATATCTTCTAATTTGTTGTTTTCATTTCTTCCGCCATTTTTCCTTCATTAATTTAGTCGACTATTTATCTTGTTATTCCATTGAAGTTTCTTCTCTTTCTTTCTTTCTTTCTTTTTTCTTTCTTTCTTTCTTATATTATTTTCTCTTTCTTTCTTTCTTTCTTTTTTTTTTCTTTCTTTCTTTCTTTCTTTCTTTTTCTGAGATTATTTTGCTGATTCCTTTCTTTCTTATATTATTTTCTTTTCTTTCTTTCTTTCTTTCTTTCTTTCTTTCTTTCTTTCTTTCTTTCTTTCTTTCTTTTACTCGCTGATTTTATTGTTTATCTTTTTTCTCTCGTTTTCCTTATTATTTTAAACCCTGAGATGCATTCATTTTCTTCGTTTTTTTCTATCTTTCTTTTTATATATCTAGTAATATTTCTTTAAGATTCATCTTTCTTTCTTTCTTTCTTTCTTTCTTTCTTTCTTTCTTTCTTTCTTTCATTGAGATTCATTCATCTTTCTTTCTTTCGTTGTTTCTTTCTTTCTTTGTGATTCATTTATCTTTCTTTCAGATTCATTCATCTTTCTTTCTTTCTTTAAGAATAATTTATTCAGCTTTCTTTCTTTCAGATTCATTCATCTTTCTTCCGTTTTTCCGCTCTTTCTCACTTTCTTTGAGTTTCTGTCATCTTTCTTTCTTTCTTCCTTTTTTCTTTCTTCCTTTCTTTCTTTCTTTCTTTCTTTCTTTGTGATTCATTTATCGTTCTTTCTATTTTCAGATTTATTCATATTTCTTTCTTTCTTACATTCTTTCTTTAGTTCATTCTTTCTTTTTTGTGATTCATTTATCTTTCTTTCTTTCTTTCTTTCTTTCATTGTGAGTCATTCATCTTTCTTTCTTTCTTTCTTTCTTTCTTTCATTGTGAGTCATTCATCTTTCTTTCTTTCTTTCTTTCATTGTGAGTCATTCATCTTTCTTTTTTTCTTTCTTTCTTTGAGATTCATTCATCTTTTTCCTTCTTTCTTTTTTTCGTTTATTCTTTCTTTCTTTGTGATTCATTTATCTTTCTTTTTTCTTTCAGATTCATTCATCTTTCTTTCTTTTCTTCTTTCTTTCGTTCATTCTTTCTTTGTGATTCATTTATCTTTCTTTCTTTCTTTGAGAACCATTCAACTTTCTTTCCTTCTTTCTTTCGTTCATTCTTTCTTTCTTTGTTATTCATTTATCTTTTTCTTTCTTTCTTTCATTGAGATTCATTCATCTTTCTTTTTGTCTTTCTTTCTTTTTGTTTTTTCTACTACATTTTTCTTATTCCCACTTTTATCGAAGGTATATTTTGAAGACATTTTCATATTTTTAAAATTTGATCGCCATTTTGATATCTCTCCGCTGATAACATTCCTGTTTATCTAAGATTCGACATTGCTTCTAATTTCGCGCAGTGTCAAAGACAAGGAAACCTAAAATATTGGCAGATAAAAATATCGGTCAGCAAGGACAAACATTTGACCTTTTATTTATTTGTCTTTGTTTCTATTTCTTATTTTCAATAGATAAGACTTTAGACAACCGGCATGTTTCCTACCGACGAACTCTGGCAATGTCATGAACAAAATATTCCAGAGATGCGAAAATGCAAAGGAACTACGAAGAAACGGCTGATAACAATCAGAAAAAAAATGACCTTATGTCCGACTAACTAGCGACTGGCCGTCCAAGAAATTTGAAAGCGTATAGGAAGTGTGAAAGATGTCTTCCAGAAATTAAACTAAGTAGCCGAATTAGCTCATTTGGAAGAGCGTTAGACTGAAGATCTAAAGGTTGCTGGTTCAATCCCGGTCGTTGACGCCATCAACTAGGAGGCATGGTTGTGTAGAGGAGGCAAGTTGGAGTAATTGATAGCGGCTTGGATTGCGGAATCCAGTCGAATCCATAACATTCACTTATATGCTAATAGCCTTAGGAAAGGTATGAATCCTCACATCTCCCCCACCACTAGTTATGGGTAAATAGCAGGACAGTCCGGTCTCTATAACCTTGGATGGCAACTGATCTACCGGAAAAAAAATCTGCCTCGGCAGTCATGTATCGAAAGATAGATGATCGTCTAAGCGTGTATCACGCATGGCACATATTTGACTGATATTCACTTACGGGCTAATAACCTTGGGAAAGGTATGAATCCTCTTCTTCTCCCCCAGCTATGGTTAAATAGCAAGACAGACCGGGTTCTATAGCCTTGGATGGCAACTGGTCTACCGCCGAAAGTGGTCTACCACTTTCTACCGCAGAAAGAAATGGCAACCTACTGTTGGAAAAAAATCTGCCTCGTCAGAAAGTCATGTATCGAAAGATACATGATCGCCTAAACGTGTATCACGCATGGCACATGATTGACTGTTATTCATTTACGTGCACTTACTTACTCTTTGGAAAATTATGAATCCTCTTCACCCCCAGCTATGGGTAAATAGCAGAATAGACCGGGTTCTATAGCCTTGGATGGCAGCTTGTCTACCGCATAAAGAAATGGCAACTTACTGTGGGAAAAAATCTGCCCCGTCAGAAAGTCATGTATCGAAAGATACATGATCGCCTAAACGTGTATCCTGCATGGCACGTGACTGACTGTTGTGCATTTACTTACTCTTGGGAAAAGTATGAATTCTCTTCATCCCCAGCTATGGGTAAATAGCAGGTTCTATAGCCTTGGATGGCAACAGGTCTACTGCATAAAGAAATGGCAACCTACTGCGGAAAAAAATTTGCCTCGTCAGAAAGTCATGTATCGAAAGATCTCGCATGGTACATGACTGACTGACTGACTGGTAAAGAAACAAATGGACGGACGATGAAATGATGTGTGATCGCCTATATGGCTTTGAATGTTGGACAATCTCCTCACAGACAAATAAGAGACTTAAAGCCACAGAAATATGGTTCCACAGACGAAAGCAAATTATTAATATAACAAAAACGTCCTTGTTAAATTTTGCGTTGTCTAATCTCTTTCATGCCAGTGAATGTTGGACAATCCATTCAGTGATGAAGAAAGGTCTTGAAGCAACAGAGATGTGTTTCGAACCAGGCATTGAACTCACACTCTTTGGGTCCTGTCACTAAGCCAAGTGTCCTCGAGGATACATGGCCCAGTGGATAAAAGCGTTGGTTAGATCCAGTGTCAGGACCCAAAGAGTGTGAGTTCAATACCCGGTTAAGGCGGTGGAGAACTTGGAGAGGGGAATTAACAAGAGATAACTGATAACTGACATCCATTAGACATGGCACGTGGAACTAGAACAGTCTAACCCAGCGACCGAAATAAAGGGTTCAGTTCGACAATCCAACCACCTGAAGAAGGCCGGAGCGTACAACGGCCGATACAATGAGATAAATATGGCAACAAAGATGAGAATGATAGTCCGAGCAATGTAAATAGTGAACATAATACCTCAGCTCAGAAATATAGACAGATACTGAAGGATCGGATAGATATGGCAACAAAGATGAGGACAATAGTCCAAATAATGTAAATAGTGTACATAATACCTCATCTCAGAAATATACTGAAGGATCGGATAAATATGGCAACAAAGATGAGGACAATAGTCTGATAAATATAATGTGACAAAAATATGACAGATACTGAATACCGGATCCGAATAATTGAATATATAGGCCAGCGTACGCCTGAAGAATACGTGAACATCTCAGGAATGTGTGTGGACGCGGCTGGGGCATCCTTCTCCATCACGTCGCAGATCCTCTCCATGTTGACGGTTGGAGCTGAAAATCTCGGTCCCCCCCAACCCTTTGGATGGTACTACTCCAGGAAGGTCGATTTGCAGCAACGGCTTCCCAGGTCTCAGAATCGATGTTGGCTTATGTCAAATAACAACGCAATATATCGTATTTGTCTATAAGACTTTATAGCGAAGAAAACGGCGACTTGCCTCCTCAAACCAAGCGAGAGCGCGTCGCGTGTATCTTACGACGGAAAATGTGGCGAAAAAGTGATATGTCCCGGAAAGATATTTATTTGTTCGAAATATCAAAGCGGTTGTTGACTACTGTAACCGGGTAAGACAATCTAGCAGGTAACCGTAATGCACTGGTCCTCGTCGTAGTGGTAGGCAATAGGCGTGGGCAATAGGTGTCCTCGTACCTCCACATCAGTCTGTATTTATGACTGACACCAGCCAATCATATTACTGTGAGGGGGAACCCAGGTGTATGCATATTCATTACATCAAAAAGAAAATTACTTACCAAAAAAGAGGGCACCTATTCCACATGACATGCTGAAGATGGAATATTTAAATTAAAAAAACAAGTCCGTCGCAGGGGTCGCTATAAAAGTATTTTGATATGCAAAAATTGGGCGTCCTCTCCCAGTGATCGACGAATGAAAAAAAAAAACGCTGCGCGGATAAAAGCAGTTGGTGTTCTCAAATCGGGGGTTGGTGCAATTTGGCTACCGCGTTCGTCGGAGTTATTTTTCTGACTGGTTACGTGCATTGTGAGATAGAACCTGCGAATCAAGTTTTCGGCATTTCTTTCTGAGGATGTTCGAGTCTTAACTTAGTGATTTATTCTCTGCGTTGTGGAAGTAATCTGCGACAAATATTTCCTTTGTAATACCAGAACGCTTACAGACTTGCATAAAAGTTTTGGAATATAATGTTTCCGGAAATAAAAAAAAAAAAAAAAATGGTTAAGTTTTATTATTTAGTTTTTAAAATTAAGGTCAAGAATATTTTTTTGCTGATTGGGTCAACTGCGGGTGTTTTATTAACTCCTTTTGCGTTTCTGTGGATGGTGAATATTTTACAGGCGATATTACGATCCAAAAGGCCTGATCGATTTGTTCTTGTTTAGAACGAGAGGCTGTATCTTTCCTTCGGCGAAACACAGTTCTCCTCTATTAAAAAACGAGATTTGCAACGAGATTTGATCGTCCTCCATTACATATCCCGTTCTCTTTCTCTTTCTGAACGCGCGAGCTCGTGCCTGTGCATCGTCGTTTTACGGTCCGTTGATTGCAGACGACAAACTTCGAGTGCTACACAAAAATACGCAACGATTTGTGGCGCCGAGTGGGAGTGGGGTGTCGGTTAAAATAAGAAAAGGAATGAAAATTGTTGAGACGCCAAAACAAAAACCAAAAAAAAAAAAAAGAAAAAAAAAACGTACAACAAAATATCGGCTGAGCCAAAAACAACAACAAAAATTCTGAAAATGATACAAGTTTTTATTTTATTTTATTTATTTATTTTGTGTGTGTGTGTGTATTTTTTTTTCTGATTTTATGTTGCTTGGTCGAATAAGAAGTAGATACGCGTCATTTCAAAATCTGGATAAATAGCAGGAGGAATAATTATCGCTGAAATACGACTAACGTTTATATGTAGACTGCCAAGTTTTAGATTCATTTGTGCCGCCATTAAATTCTAATATATAAGATAGATAGACACAGAGAAAGAGAGACACAGAGAAGGGGGCGAGACAGAGATAGAGGAGACAGAAAGAGGAGGGGAGAGAGAGAGATAGATAGATAGATATAGATATAATGAATAGAAGACGATGAGATAGATAGATATCTATCTATCTATCTATTTGGTCTGATCTATTTATCTCTATCTATCTGTCTATTTCGTCTGTTCATATCTATCTATCTATCTATCTATCTATCTATCTATCTATCTATCTATCTATCTATCTCATCTTATCCATCTATCTATCTATCTATCTATCTATCTATCTATCTATCTATCTATCTATTCTATCTATCTATCTATCTATCTATCTATCTATCTATCTATCTATCTATCTGATACACTTTATATGTATATCTTTATATCTTATATGTATCTATCTAACTATATATCTATTTGTCACATGCATTTATCTGTCTAATCTATCTATACTATCTATACATAGATGTGATTCATCTATAGATAGATCTATCAAACTGATATATATATATATATATATCTATATATATATATATATATATATATATATATTTGTGATAAGCAAATAATGTATCTGATAAATAGATAGATGCATAGATAGATAGATAGATAGATATGAATGTTGTGAAAAATATATAGATAGATATGAATGTTGTGGATAATAGAGAGATATGAATGTTTTTATATATATATTGATATAGATTGATAGATATGAATGTTGTGAAAAATAGATATAGATATATATATATATATATATAGATATATATATATATGAAGAGTCTGAGATAAGATGGATAATGAAGAAACTGATATATATATATATATATATATATATATATATATATATATATGTAAATGGATATAAATCCGACAGAATGTGAAATTTTGAAAAAAAAAACAAAAATATATATATGGATATGAATGCTTAAATAAGCATGGAATAATACAACATATGAAACAAAAATGTATTGAAACAAAGAATATATATATATTTACAGTTAGTTTGGTATATTCTTGGGAAGAATGTTCCTGCATAATGGGTTGATAGATAAATCGAATCAGGCAGAGGCTGAGTTCAGAATCTCTACTATCTTCCCCGATCTTCCGGTACCAACCCATATTTATATGGTCGGTATCCCCTTAGATAAATGGATCAATGAACAGTAGTTAAAATGAAATTGTCGACGTCATTTCGGTTTTAATAAATATATATATATATATATATATATATATATATATATATATATATGCATATATATATATAGATAGATAGATAGATAGATAGATAGATATGAAGAGTCTGTGAAAAACAGATAATGAAGAGACAGACAGACAGATAGATAGATAGATAGATAGATAGATAGATAGATAGATAGATAGATAACGTTCTTTGATTATATATTTTTCTTTGGGTCTGACTGCATCAATATACGTAACAAAATATCTTCCGCCATAATGCTTCATCATTTACTCGTCGCCGAATATAGAAGACGCAAATATTCGAAAACTCTGTGTATGTTGGACACATTCAAAGCGTTTGGCGCTAATTTGGCATGGTTGCAAAGTCATAAAAACCTCATACAGACGCAAGCTTGCTCAACGTCCGTTTGGTAACAGCCAACGTTTCCAGTCGCCGTTTTTCTTGCTATCCATGATTGCTTCTGTGAACTCTTCGCTAAGAACTGGTGCTAGAAACCAGGATGCATTCTGAAAGAAATCCTGCCAAATTTCCAGCTGAGATGACGCTGCATTGTCTTATGTAAAAGCTAAAAAAAAAAAAAAAGAAAAGAAATAATCATCTGTCCAGGTTACCGGCAAGAAAGGACAGTGGGCCCGTAAGGGGAGATTTTTAGGCATTTTGGAAACATTTCTTCAATGATATGTGCTACATTTAACGTAAAAAGAGAAAGTCTGAAGATTTTAATAAAATTTTGTAATTGGTTGGCAGAACAAGGTTTGACATAATGGGGTAAAGATTACATAGTGCTACAAAAGATAGGAAGATGTGGAGAGCCATGAGCACTCACATTCTTGAGGGACAAAGTGCATCAAAATAGAAGAATATTCAATACAAAATTCGTGTCACACGACTGCAATTGTGTACCGTTTTTTGACGTTTTTTTTATGTATGGCCAACGTGGGTCACGGTTGACAGACCCGTAAGGATGACAGGATCACATAAGAAACGAAAGCAATTATCCACCCAATAGATTATGTTTGATGGTCGGCAGAACAAGGGGTGACATAGTAATAGATAAATATTACATAGAGTTACAAAAGATAGGAAGGTGTGGAGAGCCATAATCACTCACGTTCTTAACGGACATGGTGCATCAAAATAGAAAAAATATTCACTACAAAAAAAATGACAATAAGCACATATCAAAAGTAATCCACACCTGAAGATGGTCGTTTTTTTTTCCTTTTTATGTGCCATGTCCTTTCAGGACGTGTACGATCATGGCTCTCCACCTCCTTCTATCCCTTTCAGGTCTTAACAACTTCCTTCCCTCTGCTTCCTCCTCCAGACCACGTTCTGTCATCCACTTGCTTAAGCCCGCCAAGTATGTTACGCATTGTTCTCCCTTGTCCCTCTTTCCCTCTATTCGACCTGTGAGTATCAGATTCTCCAGGCCTTCCTTCCTGTTAACAACATAAGATATGCAGATAGCACAGTACTAATAGAGGACACGGAAAAGAAACTACAAAATCTCCTACAAAAGGTAGCGAAGGACTAAGCATAAACTACAAGAAGACAGTATGCATGGTCATCAGTAAAAGGATGAACCCGAAATGCGATTTGCAGGTCGGGGAAACTAAAATCAAGCAGGTGCTGAATTTTAAATATCTGGGAAATGTTTTGACAGAGGATGGTAAGTACGACACTGAGATCCGAAGACATATTGGGATGGCCAAGGACTCGAGGTGACGGAGGTATGGTTCTACAAAAGGATGCTAAGAATATCATGGACCGAACATATTGGGATGGCCAAGGACGCATTCCAAAAGCTGGGCAGAGTATTGCGAGACAGGAGGATTTCTTTGGTAACAAAGAAAAGAATATTGAGCTGTTACGTGATATCTGTCCTTCTTTACGGCAGCGAATGTTGGACGATTTCCTCAAAGATTAAGAAGAGACTCGAGGCAACGGAGG
>CAHIKZ030000860.1:427500-430000 GCA_903632075.3 Acanthosepion pharaonis | reverse complement strand
ATATATATATATATATATAGTTATAACGATTCAAAAGTGCATACATTATTTTGGGACACCCTGTATATATATGCACATACATACACACACACACACACACACACACACACATATATATATATATATATATATATATATACACATACATACACACATACACACATACATATATATATATACATATATATACATATACATACGTACACACGCATATATATATGTGAAAATATATAGAAAATAGGAATGAACTGGTTAGGTAAATAATCCAAAGTTCCTTAGTATTTTAGTTATTATTTTTAAAAAATAGTGCTTGATACAAAAGTAGAATAAATATAATTATTTATTTAAAAATTATTGGAATCATATTTTAAATAAATAATTATATATATATATATATATATATATATATATATATATATATATATATATATATATATATATATATATATAAAATATATATATATATATATATATATTATATATAAAATAATATTTTTTATACATATTGTACTTCAACTGTACTTCCATTTTTTTTTCTCTGTCATGGATGCCATATTCTTTGGAAGTTTGTTTAGACGAAGTTAATAATAGCCTTTTAAGCTTCCTCCATATAAATAGTTCACTTTTTGAATAATACAAATTATAGGTTCTAGAGTGGGTCATGACCAAACAACTGATTAGGAACCACTATTGTAGAATTATATTCACTTATAGCAATTGTGTTAATTATGCAAGAAGGACTAATAAAGACACCTTCAAAAGGCATTTAACTGAATAAAAATATGCTTTTTCTTTCCTGTTACTTTTGCTTTCATTAACTGACATCATTTAAACACAAGAGATTTATTAACAGCTGACATTAAAGAAAAGGATAATTGTACTAAATGATAATTATTCGAAATGCAAAATTCTTTATTGCAATAAAAATGTAAAAATTAAAAGAGGAAATACACAAATGATAATTATTCGAAATACAAATATCGTTTATAAAACAATTTAGTAAAAAAAAAAAATCCTTATAACCTTAAGTTATATGATACTGCACGCAAATAGTCAACTACTGAAGAATACTCGTTAAAAGATGCCACTAATTTTTTAAGTCTTCCATTTGCGTCACGGTATTTCTTGGCGCTCTTGATATTTTGGCAATCTGAATTTCTTGCAAGTCCTGTTCTCTTTTAAGAACGTCTAAGTGTTTCCATATTGTGGGGTGATTGGATGACACTTGTAAAAAAAAAAAGAAGCCCTATGCCATCCTTCAAGGGCGTTAAAAGTTCTATGTAAATCAACATTGACTCCATCAAAGCCGGACCACATACGCATTTCAAACATAAGCATTTCAAATAATTATAATTTAGTATAATTGTCCTTTCGATTAATTTTCATTAAAACAATTTACAATTCGAATAAATGTTTTTCGAATAATTATTTTTGAAGAATTATTTTCGTACAATGTTAACATAATAATTTCATATCAGTGCAGGCTTCCCACAGGCCTCTATCCCAGGACCTAATAGTTTCTTATCTTCATCAGCGATCTTCCCTATGGCATCAGTTCCCAACCAGGTTTTATGCTTATTACACAACAGTTTATACCAGTATAATAAGTCCCATAGTAAGTTCCCAAGAGCTGACAAAGTAAAACAGAGAACGGCTCTCGAAAATGATCTCCAATTAGTTGTTATCTGGGGCAATGGCTCAAAAAACGGAAGAGCTATCTTTGAATTATTATAGAAACACATTTTTGCTTTTTAAAGTTGGTTCAATGTGTCGTGTGATAATTTTTCTCATCAGAATCCATCTTGCACATTTATAAATCTACCCTTCGTCTGTGCATTAAATATGGCTGCCATGTCTGGTCTAGAGCTCCTGCTATATATCTCGAGATTTTCGATTAAATCCAAAGAAGGGTCTGCAATCTTATCGGTGCTGGCCTGGCATTTCGACGTTAGTCACGTTCTCAGTGACGTGACGTGGCTTTCCCTCACTCTTTTCTAGAAATATTTTCATGGCAGTTGTTCTAATGAGCTCTCTTCCTTGATTCCTCAGCATCATTACTTTCAACAGACTACTAGCTTGGCAATTAGGTCTCATTTGAATGTTGAACTAGTTGGATGTAACCATAAGTTCGATTTTAATATTTTCTTTTTTTTTGCACTTCCTACATGCATAAAACACTTCCGGTTTCTTGCTTTGCTGCTACCTACGATCTTGAAAACTGTAAATGCAATGTCAATTACCAATTTCCGTTTCCGTCTTCTTGAACTTTGTTCTTTCATTGTCTTTTCTCCTCATTAAATTCCCAATTTTTATTCCATCTTATTATTGTTGCTTTTTATCCCAACACTCTGGCTCTATACACTTTCATTATTACTATTATTTTATTACTAGTTTTATTCCATCTTATTATTGTTGCTTTTATCCCAACACTCTGGTTCTATACACTCTTCATTATTACTATTATTTTATTACTTTTTATTCAATCTTATTATTGTTATCC
>CAHIKZ030000860.1:357500-417500 GCA_903632075.3 Acanthosepion pharaonis | reverse complement strand
AATAAAGAAAGAAAGAAAGAAAGAAAAACGAAAGAATGAAAGAAAGACAAAGAAAGAAAGAAAGAAAGAAAAAAAAAAGAAAAAAGAAAAAAAGAAATAAAAAGAAAGAAAGAAAGAAAAAGTAATGGAAGGAGAGAAAGAGTCAAAGAGAAAAACAGATATAGATAAAAGGGAAGAAAAAGAATGCAAGCGAGAAAAGAGAAAAAGAGAGTTCTGAAACGAGAAAAGAGAGAAAGAGTAAGAGAAAATAAATTGTGGTAGCTAGAAAGGAGGAGAGCGTAAGGGAGATAAATAAAAAGAACGGAACAGAGAGAAAGAGAAAAAAGTGAGCTAAAAAGAGAGAAAAATTAAGAAATAAGAATAAAGAGACAGACAGAAGGAAAGTGAGACAGAGAGAGAGAGAGAGAGAGAGAGATAGAAAGGGAAATAGAGATGGGACAAAAAAGAGGAAAGAGGAAAAGAGAAAGAAAAGAAAGAAAGAAAAAAGCATATAGAGAAAGAGAGGGAAAGAGAGAGAGAAAAATAAATAGTGAAAGAACGAAAGAGAAAAAGAGAAAGAAAAACAGAAAACATTGTATTTTATGAATGAAAATAAAAGTCAACAAAAGAGACTTAAACCCCCCCAAAAAAAGAAAAGAAAAGAAAAGAAAAAAAAAGAAAAACATGAAAAAATGGAAGACGGTAAATTAAAATGATTGACAGAAAAAAAAAAAAAAAAAAAAAAAAATATCGTCTGTATTTGTGAATTTATTAAAAAAAATACAATTTTCGTGTCAGGCTACGAACTAAACGATCGCATCTCTCGCAGGAGAGGGGATAAGTAATTCGGTAGCCTGTATCGAAAATATTATTTGAATTTTGATCTCAAATATTCTCTGTATAATGTTTGCGACGACATTGATGGCTAAATTGAGCAAGAGAGTATAGGACAACAGTCAGCTGAAAGTATTCCAGGCATGTGTCCTTAGCACTCTGCTCTACGGCAGCAAAATATTACCCCAGGCAGAGAAAACGGCCTGGAAAGCTCCCATCTCCACTGCCTACGTCATATCCTCGGCATCACATGGTGAGACAAAGTTACCAACACTACTGGAGTAAGTAGACTCCTGAAGTGTCCATCTTTACCTTTTGTCAATGCCCTCTTCAATGATTGGGTCACGTACATCGAATGAATGACGGTCGTCTACCAAACGACATCATAGTCGATGAACGGAACACGGGACACTGGTAGCCCCCCCCCCTTATCCACGTTTCTAGGACGTTTGTAAGAGTCGCCTGAATTTCACCGGCATCGACTCTAGTGGCTGGGAACAGCTCGGAGATGGTCGCAGTGACTGGTGCCATGTTGATTAAAAAGGGTTTCCCAACGGCTCTTTATTCTCTTTTACTCTTTCTCTCTTTTCTCGTTTCAGAACTCTTTTTTTCTCTTTTCTCGCTTGCATTCTTTTTCTTCCCTTTTATCTATGTCTTTGTTTTTCTCTTTTACTCTTTCTCTCTTTCCATTACTTTTTCTTTCTTTCTTCTTTCTTTCTTTCTTTCTTTTTCTTTCTTTCTTTCTTTCTTTCTTTTTCTTTTTTTCATTCTTTCGTTTTTCTTTCTTTCTTTTTCTTTGTTCCTTTCTTTTTCTTTTTTCTTTACTTATATAACTAAAAAAAGGGTTTCCCAACGACTGGTAAAAGACGAAACCAATTGTTGGAGATCAGAATACAACGATGGAAGCAGAAAGAGTGCAATGCCAGATCTTCATTCCATATTTCAGCTTTCTCTTCCACACGCGCAGAAGAGAGTGCCTTGGAAAGACATGGTCAGTTAAGCAGTTGTGTTTGATTATTTGTTTGTGGTAGAGGCCTGGGAGGTTCTTCTGTGTTTGGGATGATAGTTTCACAGACATAGACACACATACATACCGGTGTGTGCATTTTAGTTCGTACAAACACACCCATATAAATAATCTAAGCTTTAGCGTAGACACACATTCATCATACACCACACACAGTCAAATACAAATAAGCATAAATAGATCCACTTAAAAAAAAAACCCCAAAAAACAGTTAGTACTTGGATCGGTGACGGCTTGGAAATATCAGGTATTGTAAGATTGGTGTGCAGGTGGTATAATGGATACTGGCTCGGAATTGTTAATCAAAGAGCTGAATATACCTTTACGCACAAATATCTGTAAAAGATACGAATCCACCTCTTCTACCCCCAGCTTGGGGTTAATTATCAAGAATTGTGTCACTAAACCATTATTATCGTTAAAAAAATTTTACAATCTAAAAATATTTTTTGGTTCTTGATAATCCGCAAAAGGTTGATAAACCATAAAAAACAAACCAATCAAAGCATGTCTGATTAAAAGGTAGTTCCCTCCTACAAGGGGTGTACAGGTTCGATCACTGCCACGGGGTACATTTTCTTTGCTAAGATTTCTCGAATGCGCAAACCGATAGACATATTACACACTGTTTAATAAATAAAAATGGGGCGTCTATTTCAAATATGGGTAACTATTAATAATAATAATGTTTGAAGTCATAAAAAATGTCGGATTAAAAATAAATCCATTAATTTCTAAATTGCTTTGTTTACATATTGGATGCAAAACTAAACAGATACGTTGCTCTTGAGAAAAAAATCTCAATGATGGGGATGTCAGTCACTTATGTGCCATTCATGATAGACGCTTAGGCGATCATGTACCTTTCGATACATGACTGACGAGGCAGATTTTTTCCCGCAGTAGGTTGCCATTTCTTGTTATTCGCCGTACTTGCCATCCAAGGCTATAGAACCCCGTCTGTCCTGTCATTTACCCATAGCTGAGGGGAGAAAAAGAGGATTCATATATTTCCAAAGAGTATTAGCACGTAAGTGAATATCAGTCAGTTATGTGCTATGCGGGATACATGCTTAGGCGATCACGTATCTTTCGATACATTACTGACGAGGCAGATTTTTTTCCCGCAGTAGGTTGCCATTTCTTTATGTGGTAGACCAGTCATCCAAGGCTATAGAACCCGGTCAGTCCTGCTATTTACCCATAGCTGGGGGGGAGAAGAAGAGGATTCATACATTTCCCAAGGGTATTAGCACGTTATTCAGTTATGTGTTATGCGGAATACATGCTTAGGCGATCATGTATCTTTCGATACTTGACTGACGAGGCAGATTTTTCCCGCAGTAGGTTGCCATTTCTTTCGGCGGTAGACCAGTTGCCATCCAAGGTTAAATGGACGAAACATTGTGAATATGGCAATGAAGATGAGGATAATAGTAATCATAATACCTCATCTCTGAGAAGGATATTTAAAGGAAGGGTTATATATATATATATATATATATATATATATATATATATAAATTATATATATATCTAATTTATTATATATAAATAATATTATTAATATTAACTTGGCTCACTGATGTACAATTCCCAGCCATTATCCATTACATTCAGGTTTACAGCACATAGTATTCCAAAGTAGTCACCCATCTAGATACTGGCCAGGTTCAACATTGCTTAACATTGGTGATTGTATGAGAACTGGTATTTCAATGTGATATGATTATAGATATTGCATCCAAGGACTTCAAAGATTAATAGGAATGTCAAAGAATAAACGTGTCATGATCACAACAAGTATGATGATAATCGTCTAAATACGCCATGGGATCATCACGGTGCTTCTTAGAAAACAACAAATATGAAGATATTCGACAGATTAATTCATGAAAAAAATCATATTTCTTCATCCTGTCATTTCTGATGGCATGAGGAAGGCAAGAGAACACACTGTCTAAAATATTGTATTAAAAGCAACAACCTCCTCTGAATAATTTATTAAATAAAGAACGACATAAAACTGCTATCAGCAGGACTAACATTAAGCAGAAAAATCAGTGACCTTTCGAGTAATCTCCCTGCCAAATTGTTGCATTTGATAGATTCAAGAGGAACAGATAAGAAAAGCAGAAAAAAAAATGGCCAGCACTCAACAGTGCTTCCATAATAATTGCTTCTGAAGAGTAAGGGTTGTTTGAATGGCTATAAAATTGATTATTGCAGGAAGACAGAATGTTTCGTGAATGGAGATGCAATTCCAAAATGGCCGCCGTTTTTTGTTTTTTTTTACTTGCCATTTTAAATGATGACTTAACTGAAAGATGAGGTTCAGAACTGGGTCAACAATTTTATGGAATCCAAAGCAAGAACATCACCAAGGAGTTAAAAAGATTCTAAAATCTTCTCTCCGCTGTTTTTAAAGAAATCTGTGATTATTAAAAATATCTTTTTTTTTCTATTGAGAAACATCAAAAGTTTATTTGTTTTTTTAAATTTTTATTCTTATTTTTAGTTATCAAAGAGAATTTGTTAAATTTCCATATTAAATTTATTGAACACCACATTTGACATTTTTCAAAACGATTCTTCCAAAACCTTCAGTAAAGAACTGCATTGGTTGGCTTTTGTAATCTTCCAGAGAACTGAATCTTTTTTTCCATTATAAGAATTCTATAAAGTTCTCAATAACCTGAAATTTGAAGGAACAATTTCTGGTGAGGGTTGATTTTAAAACTGAATGCTTCTAATGCCATCTTATGATAAAAAAAACCCCAAAATATTTTGGGTGTAAATCATTAAAATGCATGCCAGCTGTCACTATTCAATTAAAAGTGAATATTTTCAATAAATTTAGAACTAAATTCTTCTAACACTGTTTTACAAGAAAATTAATCCAATTTAAAACAAAATACATTCTATGACAGCTGTCACGATATAATTAAAAAAAGAACTTTTTTGGATGAATTTACAACTATAATGCTATTTAATTGCAGAGACATGACCAACATTTTGGCAATCTTATTAAATAAATAAATATGTTGATTTGTAAATTTGTACAAAAAAAAAAAAAACAAACAATATATTGCAATAAATGATTAAAATTGAATTAACAACTATCACAATCAAATAAGAGATCTTTATGAATGAAAATTAAAACTAAACGCTTCTAATGCCATCGTATGATAAAGGCTGTACAATCTTTTTCAATGAATTTAGAACAAAATTCTTGTTAAATTCCTTAGAATAATTCTGAAGATAAGACAATTTGGATAAAAAGACAATTGGAAAATGTATTTCTTAGTCCTTGCTGACGTGTTTTGTCAATCCGACTTTATCAAGTCAACTTTAAATGTGAAATGCTTTTTATAGTTACATTAAATTCAAACTATTGAAAAGGAAACACGCATGCGTAAATGGCAATATCCAGATGGCGGCTAACGCAAGACCGTTCCGTTTTTAATATTTTGATTTTAATATAACTAAAGACATTTCGCACTTAAACTTGCTTTGATAAAATTGGATTGACAAATACATCGGCAATGACTAAGAAATACCGTAACTTCTCGAAAATAATACGTACTCAAAAAATTAAAAAAAATATCTATCCCTATGTATGATACGCATCTTTCAATTTTGTCAAAAACAAAAAAATAATTCCGAAGACATTTTGTTGACCTTGACATTAAGAATAAAATCGAAACTAAGCGGCTAAAATAAAATAATAAATACTAATAAATAAAACTTACCATGCGGTTTTCCTGATAAATATAACATTTTATTGGATGTTTTCTGGTGTTTCTCATTTGACTGCTGGTAGCCATAGGAGAAAAATAAAAAAAAAAAACAGATATGGAACTTATTGTAAAATGGCTTCCGGAATCTTGGGATACCGTCAGTGAGGATGTTATAAAGAAAAGGTTTCAAGAAGTATTGTCTCATGACAGCCATGAATGGCTCTGAAGATGACATCCTTTGGCAAGAGAATGAAGAGGTTGAAGATTATTTTGAACAGGACGAAGATAATATTGTGATTGATGACTTGTTTAATGACAATTTAGATATTGATTCTATAATAGAAAGTGTTGTTGTTGATGATGATGATGATGATGATGATGATGATGAAAATTAAAATTTCAATAAATTCTTAACTTGATATCCTCTTTTCTTCAAAATTGGCTTTTTTTTATAGATTTTATTTTTTCGCCAAATAAAAAATACGGTTACTGATAAACATAAATTTATTGACAAAAAATGTGACAATTATCATAGATTTAAAATCATCAGTCTGTATTTATGTCTGACACCAGCCAATCATATTACTGTGAGGTGGGGCCCTGGTGTATGCATATTCATTACATCAATTTTTGAGAAATTACAGTACATTTCCGGTGAGGGTTAATTTTAAAATAACACTTCTAAAGCCATCTTATGATAAAAAACAAAACAATAAACATTTATCACTTCTGTAATTGTCTTTGTCTTCATACATTCCAGATAACACTGACCTTCAAAACTTTAAATGCAATGTCAATCGTTATCTTCTGTCTTCTTAATTCTTGTTCTTTTATTGTCTTCTTTCCTTAATAGTAGTTTTTCTCATATTATCTAACACTCAGTAACCTCTTGCGCCCTAGTGGCTTTCTTGCCTTTGATCTTTAAAAGAGTTAAATGCAATGTTAATCGTTTTCTTTTGTCTTCTTAACCACTGTTCTTTCATTGTTCTCTCCCTTTAATAATGTTTTCTTAATATTTTCTTACACTCCTTGAATCTTAGGCCCTATACGAGAATTGTCATTTAATTGACAGCAATTTTCTTAATGTATCGGGTGTTCCTAGTAGGGCGTTTTTCTGGGCAATTTGTATGTTGATGTTACCTTGGACACTGTTGGTAAAATTGTCCATTCCTTTTCTCACGCGGCCCAGAGTTCCAATTAATATTGGTGCAGTTTCAGTCTTCATTGTCCACATCTTGTTAATCTCAATTTTTGTATTTGGACAATTTCTCGATAATTTTCATGGAGGTGTTTCTCTCATATGGTACTGCTCTGTCAATAAGCATACACTTCCTGAAGTTTCTAAAACCATATTTCTACAAAAACATCTTTTTTGGCTGATTCTATTAAAAAAAAAGCACATTATGATAGCACTCACCACAGAATTAAAAGGCAACTTCTAATGCCATATAATGGGAAAAGATCAATGAACATGTCGGCCAAATTAATAAATTTGTTTTATATAATCTCAAATGCTTTTATTTAGTATTCAAAATTACCAAAAAAATTTGCTTTTAAATAACTTCCTGGCATTTGTTCTGATTTCTTTCAAATAAACATTTGAGATAAAATATTGTCATTATTCTGTGAGTCGTTTGAATTAGTGTTTTCATTTTGGCTGGTTTCTCTTCAAAATATTTCAGTCGGTACAATCTCCCATGTTGCTTGAAATTTTTCACATTGGAGTTTCTTCAGCGGCCAACCTTGTCGTTTACCATGTTCGATCCTTAATTTGGAAATTAAGGTCTGAATTTTTTTTAGATAAAACACTTCAGAACCCTTTTCTGCACTGACGTCTGCTTACCCATGGATTGTGAGCTAGATGGGAAAGTACACTGACCAACATATTTTGTATAATAAAAATGAAGATGAGAATGCTAGTCTAAAAGAAATATTGAAGAATAACAATACTTTATCTCAGAAAGCCTCTGAGAAAAAATTTAGGCATTTGAGATTTTAGAATTAAACTGATATGTCCCGGAAAGGGATATATTTGATCGAAGTAGCTAAGGGGTTCTGGCTACTGTAACCAAGTAGTACACAGTAGCAGTAATCGACCAGTGTTTGTCGTAGTCGCAGGTAATAGGTGTAGACCAATAGGATAGCCAATGGCGTAGTCCAATGGGTGTCGTCATAGACTTAAACTCTGTCCGTCTGTATTTATGATGGACACCAGCTAATCATATCCCAGTGAGGGGGAACTCAGTGTATGCATATTCCATTATATCATAAACAAAAAGATGTAAGTTTCCACTGTCAAATACAATCAGATGCCAAAAGAATGATCTTTTCCCAATTGTTTGCAAAAGATGTTCAATGCAGTTTATAGGATTGTGTTTTTATTTTTTTTTAAATATTTGTTTTAAAAAATGTAAAAGAATTCTGTAAAGAAATGATTAATTTTATGAAAATATATTTCAAGCTTGATTGAAAATAAATATCTGATGTTTGTTTAAAGAAGGTTTGATGAAAATCTGCCTCAACGGACATCTTCGTATGAAGCTGAGAATAAAACCTATCAAAGAAATGACAGGTGGCTTTTATGAATTTAAAAGACAATTTCTGGCATTTACAAATATTCAATGCATCATGATAGACAGTTCAAATATTCTTCATTGGGTGCCATGGCAGCATTTGAGAAATTCTTGCAACCTTCAACTTGCCAAGTCACATCCACCACTCTCGCTTCACTGTGACTCCTGCTCACAGACCCTTCATGCGTAGGCTGGGCGTTCACAGCCATCTCCACGACCACCACCAGAAGGGAGAGAAAGGGAATAAGGAGAGAGGATGACGATCCCGATGGTCAGATGGAGACGAGTGCTGGCTACTACTACCAGTATCCACCTGACGTAAATAAAATTCTAAATTTTATTTCTGTCTTAATTTAAGAGATGAGGATTTAATAGCCATTATCGTCCGTAGGTATGTTACAACATGAAACATTGTCTCTGTTGGGCCGGTCACGTGTCCCGAATGCGTCCTACTCGACCCCCACATGTCATCCTGTTTGGAGAACTCGCCAGCGGCAAGAAGCTACAAATACGCCCAAAACAGTGCTACAAGGATCAGTTGAATATATCCCTAACACAGGCGAACATCGACACAGGGACCCGGGAAACCGGTGCTGCAATTTTGTCCTTCATGGAACAAAGACTTTCGAGTGCAACCATCAACATGAAGAGTATCTGTGATGTGCTGTCAGGTGGGCCTGATTTGCCAAGCCGCGTCCACCAACTTTGTGAATCCTGCTCTCGACTCTTCAGGAGTAGGCTGGGCCTTCGCGGCCATCTCTACCACCAGAGTGGAGAAAGGGGGATAAGTAGAACAGATGACGATTCAAATGCTCGGATGCAAGCGGGTGCCAACTACCAGCAATACATTTTATCTCGAGTTGGCTTTTCATGCTTTGCTGGAATTTCTCTGTGGTATAAAACTCTTTAGCCGTGATCGGGGTATTAGCTTTTCAGGGAGTATTTATGTGGAAGGCTGAGAGAGGAATTTCCGTCATATAAGATCTGAAACAGTCCCAGTCGGCTTTCGTGTACCGAAAAATAGTTCTATGGAAAAGCACACTCTTTTGATTTGACATCAACTGACGTGTGAATCATCTGAATTGCCTAGCCAGGTGCGGGTGTGGATAAATGTTCAGTGATAGATTCTTAAGGGCAGGACGTGAGGTAGGGGGTTAAAGGGGTTTGTCTGATGTCCTGTTGCGACCCTTAATGATCTCCGTTAGCTCTTAGGCAACAGGTTAGTTTTACTAGTATCTAACTTCTTCATCAGTTTTCTCTGAGTTGACTACCTATTCTTTGTAATAAATATTGAAGTCACTACAAATATGAAAGCAAGCTGAGGGATTATCAGTGAGGATATTATTAATCGCCCCACCTCTTTGGTCAAACATTACAGATCAGTCATCATGATAGAGGGTGAAGATGAATGTGATACAGTATACAAGTAGCCCTTGGTGGCATATTATGCGGGTTATCAGGGTCCTCGATTTAGTGTTTTCTGTCACGTGGGAACCCTTTCTTAATATAGTCCATAGCCGTGGCTATTCCAATGGCCATGTTTTTTATATTAGGGTCAATATTGGCGGCCACAATCTTAACAACATAAGATACGCAGATGACACAGTACTAATAGCAGGCACATAAGGTAGTTAAGGAGAGCAAGAAGAAGGGACTAAGCCTAAACTTAAAAAAAAACCCCAAAAACAAACAGAATACATGGTCTTTATTTACATTATTCGGACTATTGTCCTCATCTTTGTCGCCATATTTATCACAACGTTTTGGCCGTTGTACGCTCTAGCCTTCTTCAGGTGGTTGGAATTTTGAACTGAACCTTTTATTTCGCTCACTGGGGTAGACTGTTCTAGTTCCACGTGCCATCTTTGATGGATGTCAGTTATCAGTTATATTTGCTAATTTCCCTCTGAAAGTTTTCCACTGCCTTAACCGGGTATTGAACTCACACTCTTTGGGTCCTGTCACTGGATCTAACCAACGCCTTTATCCGTGTGCCATGTGTCCTTGAGGACATCTGGATATGAATTTCTGGGTATTATAAACCATTTTTACTCATATTGCAATTTTGCTGTTATCATTGCATATTTTTACCAGAGCTCATATTGCAACTTTGTTATCATTGCTTTTCTCTGGCACTCCTTATTACTGGTTCCCATATTGTATTTATTTCTATGCTTGGTCGGCTCAGGAGATTTTTGTGGCCTAGCATATGTGCTGATTTCTTAAGTTTACATGGTCATCAGTAAAAGGATGAGCTTGAAATGCAATTTACAGGTTCGGGGACACTAAAACCAAGCAGGTGCAGAGGTTTAAATACCTGGGAAATGACAGAGGACAGTAAATGTGACACTGAGATCCGAAGACGTATTGGGATGGCCAAGGACACATTCCAAAAGCTAGGCCGAGTATTACAAGACAAGAAGATTTCTTTGGTAACAAAGAAAAAAAGCCTACTGAGCTGTTATGTGACATCTGTCCTCCGTTATGGCACGAATGTTTGACGGTCTCCTCAAAGATGAAGAAGAGACTCGAGGCAACGGAGGTATGGTTCTACAGAAGGATTCTGAGGATATCATAGACCGAGCGTGTGAGCAACGATGAGGTTTTGGAGAGGATGCAAACAAGGAGGAAGCTTATACTTAATATCAGGAAGAGGCAGCTGAATTTTCTAGGACACGTAATGAGAAAGGAAGGCTTGGAGAATCTGATACTCACAGGTCGAATAAAGGGAAAGAGAGACAAGGGAAAGCAAAGCATGACATACCTGGCGGGCTTAAGCAAGTGGATGGCAGAACATGGCCTGGTAGAAATAGCAAAGGGAGAAAACGTATTGAGAGCTACAAGGGATGGGAGAAGTGGAGAGCCATGATCGCCTACATCCTGGATGGATATGACACATAAAAGAAAGAAGCTCAGGATTGTGAGTTCCTGCAACCTGACGATGAAAGAACCA
Organism: Acanthosepion pharaonis; assembly: GCA_903632075.3. NCBI lineage: Eukaryota > Metazoa > Mollusca > Cephalopoda > Sepiida > Sepiidae > Acanthosepion > Acanthosepion pharaonis. The sequence goes on along the minus strand of CAHIKZ030000860.1, from coordinate 406,394 downwards.
ATTTAGGAGAAGGAGAAGCCTGAATTTAAAACAATTTTTTTAGTGGTTCAATTCCATTTTGTAGAAGAACTACTTACTACAGAAACCACAACATCAATGTCAAGCATGGCGTCAGGCTGTCATGTTATTTTTCGCAGGGGGAGAAGTCTAGAGGGGTGAGCTTCGGGGGAGCGAGAATAGTCTTCAGTAGCACTAAACAGGTCGGGTTTACATGTATAGCCTTTTTGATTTTCTCCTGACATTAGCTGAATAAAGGTTGGTGGGGGAAGTTTTGTTTCCGCAACAGAGCATTTCAAGAAGAAGTTGCAGGTGTACTAACGTTCAGTCATGTGGGAAATGGAATTGGGAAGATGAAATTAAATCTGCTGAGGAGAAAGAAAGAAAAAGAAAGAAAGAAAGAAAGAAAGAAAGAATATAAAAAGAAGGAAAAGTAAGAAGGAAGAAACAAAAAGAAAAAAGAATACTAAGAAAGGAAAGAGGGGGGAAAAGGAAAGAAAAACGAAGGAAGGAAGGAAGGAAGGAAGGAAGGAAGGAAGGAAGGAAAAGAAAAGAAACAAAGGAAGAAAGAACATAAAAATGAGAAAGAATAAGGAAGGAAGAAAGAAAAGAAAAGAAAGAAAAAAGAAAGAAAGAAAAAGAATGAAATAGAGAAAGAAAGGATATAAGAAGAAAGGAAGGAAAATAAAGAAAGATAGGATATTAAAAAGGGGAGGAAAAAGAAAAATGTAAGAAAGAAAGTAAAAGAAAAAAGAATGTAAAAAAGAAAGAAAGGATATAAAAAGAAGAAAGAAAGAAAGAAAGAAAGAATATAAAATGGAAGCACAGGAAGGAAGGAAGGAAGGAAGGAAGGAAAAGAAAGAAAGAAAAAAGGAAAGAAAGAAAGAAAGAAAGAAAGAAAGAAAGAAAGAAGGAAACTGTGCAAAGAAAAAAGAAAAAGTTTGGAAATGAAGGTGCTAAGAAGAAAGAAAGTAAGAAGGAAATAAGAAAAAAAAAGAAATGCTGGAAAAGAAAGAAAGAAAGAAAAAAGAATGAAAGCAATAAAGAAAGAAATGTTGGAAAAGAAAGAAAGAAAGAAAGAAGTGTTTTAAAAGAAAAGGAATGAAAGACAGAAAAAAAATAAATGCTGCAAAAAAAGAAAGAAAGAAGGAAAGAAAGAAGGAAATGCTGCAAAAGAAAAATAATGAAAGAAATAAATAAGGAAATACTGGAAAAGAAAGGAAGAAAGAAAGAAAGAAAGAAAGAAAGAAAAGCAAAAGAAAAAGGAATGATACAAAGAAAAAGGAAAGAAAAAGATTGGAAATGAAGGTGCTAAAAAGAAAGAAAATAAGAAGGAAAGAAGAAAAGAAAGAAATACCGCTAAAGAAAGAAAGAAAGAAAGAAAGAAAGAAAGAAAGAAAGAAATTCTTCCAAAAAAGAAGTGAAGAGTTTAAAATAAAGATATTCAGTAAAAGAAAGAAAGATATTCAGTAAAAGAAAAAGAAATTCAGTAAAAGAAAGAAAGAAAGAAATGAATTTTTTTTTTTTTTTTGGCAATGTGCTTCACCCTGTACAAGGCTCGGGAGCCACTCAAGGTATAAAGGTTACAGAGTAAGTAGCACAGAATAGTTCCTTTCTAGAATGGAGAGATTTATACCTGCACCCCACAAAAAAGAAATTCCAACAAAAGCGAAACACACAGCCCTTGTTCACGCCCGAATGTACTGCAGACATATCTCATGGTAACGGCTACTTCAATATCTAACACAAGGTTCAATGTAGCTTAACTTGTACTTCACTCATCGTCTATGAGAGAGGAGTTGCAGAGAAAAGACAATAATTTATCACCCACAAGGGTTTAGAGAGGCTTCAGGACTCTATTGAAACTGGAAAATGAGGACTGGGCAGTTCTTAGCCAAATTTGACAGCAGTACCAAGGTAGCGGGTAACACGAGGAGTCAGGTACTTACTGGAGCAGAACAGGGAACCAAACTTTTTTTCCTGCAGCTTTAGCGATGTCTCAACTGCAAAAGCTCCACTCGAGGCCTGCATTGAGTCTGAGTCCCAATAGTTGCTCATGGTATACGGCCTCTCTATAGGCCCACCCATCCATCATGAGTGATGTTAATTCAGTGTCCGATCAGCAATGATGGAATGTAATGAGTTTCACTTTCAAGGCATTGAATGTATTCCCCCGCCACCCAGCAGTTCCCCCGCCACTGAGATTTTAGGGCTAGATTGGAGGAGAGATAAGCTGTCAATCTCTGGTCATTGAGAGTTTTGGAGGTGTACCCACATATCATCAGAATTCACAAATGATCAGTATACACATTTACGCAGAAACATTTATATAAAGTAAAAAGAAGGTTGGAGGCATGGTGGAGTAATGGATAGCGGTTCGGATTGAGGAATCGGAGAGCCGAGTTCGAATTCCAGTCGAATCCATTACATTCACTTACGTGCTTATACCCTTAAGAAAGGCATGAATCAGCTATGGGTAAAATGCAGGACAGACCGTGTTTTATAGCCTTGGATGGCAACTGGTCTACCGCAGAAAGAAATGGCAACCTACTGCGGAAAAAAAAATCTGCCTCATCAGTCATGTATCAAAAGATACATGATCGCCAAAGCGTTTATCACGCATGACACATAACTGACTGATATTCACTTACGTGCTAATACCCTTGGGAAAGGTATGAGTCCTTGTCTTCTCTTCCCTCAGCTATAGGTAAATAGCAAGACAGACCAGGTTCTATAGCCTTGGATGACAACTGGTCTACCACATAAAGAAATGGCAACCAAGTGCGGGAAAAATCTGCTTCGTCAGTCATGTATTGAAAGATATATGATCGCCTATGCGTGTATCGTGCATGACACATAACTGACTGAAAAAGAAGGTTGGTTCAAGAAGTGACCCATGGGAGGATGCCTGTAGTGTCTGCTACAACCCCAGAGGACTGGTTATTAACAGCTACCTCCAGGAAGGACTTTATTATAGATAAGGACCTTCCAGTGGTTCCATAGCTAGAGAGCTTAAGCAGCAGTCATTTGTGCCGCACATTGTCAAAGTATTTAAATCTATTTGTTCTGTCGTGTCTCACTGTTTTTGTGAGTAACGGAAATTAAGACATCAGCAGTGGATTGGGTTGATCCAAACTTGGACTACCTGTCGCTGAAGAGGATCCTCTTATTTAGGTGATCAACAACCTTGCTGTTGTTTATAGCCTCAAAAAGCTTCCTAATAGCACTGATGAAACTGATGGGTCTATACTCTCATGTTCTTGAAAACTGGGTATACACATGGCACTTGGGGAGGATTTTATCAAAATTCGTTAAGATTGAGGATAGTTGTGGATTGATATTCTTCAGGACAACCACTGAGATTTAGTCTGAGCCAGTAGTCAATTTGATAAGTGTCTAGACTTGCCAGCCTGTAATAAAAATACTACTCAATTATCAAGTTGAAGAGTAAGCGTTCTCAAAGCAAATTTGTGGCTTTCACAACACAAAGAAAGAAAATCACTTGTAACGCGTCAGGAAAATAACTCACGAACGCCGTAGCCAAAACTGCCTGAATTTTCTTTTTCCTCACAGAATACACGCGACGCGCTGTCGCTTGGATTGACGAGGTAAGTCGCTATAAGAGTTTTGCTGACGACTTTTTGGCAATCCCTCCCCGGCAGATCGCACACAAAACACGAACTTTTTTCCGGGGTACTTGATTATCTCGTTCACTACAAAAGTATTTCCAAACAGGTAGCTCCCTGAAGGAAGTTGTTAATGGCCTGTCCTCCAAGGCCCAAGGAATAAATGCAGGTAGCTCCAAGGTTTGTTCAGAGAGCATTATCTTCTGAGATCTATCCATGAGGAAGGACTTTATTATGTAGAAGACTCTTCTAGTGATTCCATAGCTAGAGAGTTTGAGAAGCAGCCCTTTGTGTCACATCTTATCAAACGTCTTTGAAATATTTAATGCTGGGGTCCTTGATATGTATTTGTTGTCTAGTGTCTTACTGATTCTGCAGATAATGGTAGCTAGGATATCAGCAGTGGATCAGGCTGATTGAAACTTGTATTGCTTGTCATTCAATAGGTTCTTAGGTGCTCAACAACCTGCTTGTTGATTATAACCTCAAAAGCATTGCTAATGACACTGAGGAGATTGATGGGTCTATACTAAAAGGGGGATGAGTGCTTGTTTGCGTTCTTGAAAACTGGGCAAAGGCTTGACACTTTCCACAATCTTAAGAAGGTTTGGTTTAGTTTGGTCTGTTTTACAGCATATCAACCTCAATGGGTAATTTAATGTTGACAAGGTTTTTGTTGCTGGTAATATTTTTTTAAAATAAATTGCTGGTAATTTTTCCAAAAATGCATTTTGCTGATAATATTTTTCTTTTTCAAAAATTTATTTTGCTGATAATATTTTTCTTTTTCAAAAATGTATTTTGCTGATATTTTTCTTTTTCAAAAATGTATTTTGCTGATAATACTTTTCTTTTTTAAAAATTGTATTTTGCTGATAATATTTTTCTTTTTTAAAATGTATTTTGCTGATAATATTATTCTTTTTCAAAAATTTATTTTGCTGATAATATTTTTCTTTTACAAAAATTTATTTTGCTGATAATATGTTTCTTTTTCAAAAATCTATTTTGCTGATAATATTTTTTCAAAAACGTATTTTGCTGATAATATTTTTCTTTTTCAAAAATGTACTGCTGGTAATAATATATTTCTGGTAATAATTTTATTTGTTCAAAAATGTATTGTTGGTAATATTTTTTCCAAAAATTTATTGCTGATATTAAAACATATATTTACACTTTCATAGTTTTTTGACACCAATTTAGGGATTAACTGTTTGCCCATTGTTGGGAACCTAACAGGTGCTACCACTCCAAGTCAAGGTGAACCTGTGAACACCAGCAATTAAAAGGTAGTTACAAACTCCTCGAAACCTCCTGATCAGAGGCCTTGATGTCAGATGTAGTTTATCGGCTTAGCCAAGACGTAGTATTGGGAAGGATTTCTCCTTCAAACAGAAAGGAAAATAAAGGGTATAAAGAAAATAAAAAAAGAAAGAAAGGAAAAAGAAAGAAAGGAATATAGAATGAGAAAAAAATGAAAGAATGAAGCAAGGAAGGAAAGGAAGATAGAGAGAGTAAGGCAAAATGTAAGAAAGAAAAAAGAAAGAAAGAAGTAAAGGAAAAGAGGGGGAATAAATTAAAATGGAAGAAAGAAAGAAAAAAGAAAGAAAGAAAAAAGAAAGAAAGAAGAAAGGAATGAAGTAAAGGAAGAAAGAGGGAATAAATTAAAATGAAAGAAAGAAAGAATGAAAAAGATAGAAAGATGTAAAGAGAGATACAGGGAATAATGCTAGAGGCAAGAAAGAAAAAAGAAAGAGAGAAAGAAGAAAGGGAAGGAAGGGAGAGAAAATAAATTAAAATGCAAGAAAGGAAAAGAAAGAAGGAAGAGAGAGGGAATAAGGCATAATGCAAGAAAGAAAGAAAGAAAGAAAGAAAGAAAGAAAGAAAGAAAGAAGGGATGAAGTAAAGGAAAAGAGGGGGAATAAATTAAAATGAAAGAAAGAAAGAAAGAAAGAAAGAAAGAAAGAAAGAAAAGAAAGAAAGAAAGAAAGAAAAAGAAAGAAAGATGTAAAGGAAGATACAGGGAATAATGCAAGAGGCAAGAAAGAAAAAAGACAGAAAGAAAGAAGAAAGGAAAGGAAGGGAGACGAAAGACATTAAAATGAAAGAAAGAAAGAAAGAAAAAAGAAAGAAAGAAAGAAAGAAGTAAAGGAAGAGAGAGAGAATAAGAAAAAAAACTGCAAGCAAAAAGAAAGAAATGGAAGCCATCATACGACCACCAATCAATTAAGATGTGAAGCAATTAGAGGTCGGCCTTGTGTAGCATCGAGGATTAGCATGAAATACGGTTGGCCTAAAACATAATCAATTAAGATGAATTCTAATTCTAATTAATTAATATTTATTTATGGTAAATACTGAGTCTTTCATTAATATTATTGATGTCTTTTGGTATATCGTTTTCATAAAATTATTTACAACATTTCTCACCTGAGACACAAGAACATAAATGAACTTCGGACGTTATTGTAAAAGTGTGACCCAATCTGTGTAAAAATGAAATTTCTTAATATTCTATGTCATTTACAGCATTTGTCTTACTTTACTTCTTTCTTTCTTTCTTTCTTTCTTTCTTTCTTTTTTCTTTCTTTCATTTTAATTTATTCACCCTCTTTTCCTTTACTTCATCCATTCTTTCTTTCTTTCTTTCTTTCTTTCTTTCACTTTTCTTATTCCCTTTAATTACCTTTCTTTCTTTCCTTCTTTCACTTTCCTTATATTTACCTTTCTTTCTTACCCAGGACGTGGATGCAGTTTATTGTCACACCCAGGACGCTTACACAAGTTTGGAGCTTAACTATTTGCCCACAGCTGGGACCCTAACAGGTACTACCACCCCTAGGTCAGGGTGTATCTGGGAACACCAGCAATTAAGAGGTGGTTCCACACTCCTCAAAAACTCCTGATCACAGGCCTTGCTGTTGGGCGTAGTTTATCGTCTTACCCAGGACGCGGATGTAGTTTATCGTCATACCTAGGACAGCCAACAGTCAAAGAATTAAATTTCTGACCATGAAACACCAATGGTCACAAGATGTAACAAGGATGTAGCAAGGTCAAGTTTTATTCAGCAGGCTCATTTCAGGGAAAAGATGATAGGGTTGCTTCCTTTTGAAGATAAAAGGGCTAAGCGAAAAGAACACTGAAACAACTGGACTTGTGCCTAAATCATTTGAAACAAAAGAACAAGGACATATCAATGGGAGGTGTTCCATCATCATTGGTACCAAAAACTTCAAAGTCACCAGAAGGAAAAAGGAAGAAGTCAAATGACAAGAGACAAAGTTTCGATGACATTAACCACGTCCTCCATCCACATTACTATACAGCCAATGCCATTGTCTCTTTCATGCAAGAATTGGTCTACCTAGTCATAGTCTACCATAAAAGAAGCGACTGACAAGGAGGAAATTAAATTCTTGGATACAAGATAAAGCCGCTGCTGCTGATATATTAAGGGAGAAAATTTAACAGCACTAAGAATTTGAAATTTTTATAAAGAGAAATACATTGACATAGGCGATCATGGTCCTCCACATCTTCCTTTCCCTTGTAGCTTTTAAGAAGTTTTGTCTTTTTTTGTTATTTATCCCAAACCCTGTTTTACCAGCCATTTGCTCAAGCCCATCAAGTATATTACGCATTGCTTTCCTCTTTCCTTCAATCTGTCCTGTGAGTGTCAGATTCTCCGAGCCCACCTTCAATGCCGTAATTATTCAATACAAAACAAAAGGCTCATAAAAATCATAAATTTAACACCACTCGGGATTTGCAATTTATATGAAGAGGAGAAATACATTGATGTAGGCAATCACGTCTCTCCACATTTTCCTGTCCCTTGTTGGTCTTAATAAGTTTTGGCTTTTTATTATTTCTACCAAACCTTATTCTACCATCCATTGGCTCAAGGTCATCAAGTGACGCGCTGTTTTTCCTCTTTCCTTCAATCTGTCTTGTGAGTATCAGATTCTCCAAGCCCTCATTCAATGCCGTAATTATTCAATACAAAACAAAAGCCTCATAAAAATCATAAATTTAACAGCACTCATGATTTGCAATTAATATGAAGAGGTAAAACCCTAATTATTTCATATTTAATGGGGAACAAGAGGCTCATAAAATATTTAAAAATAGAAAAATTGCCCTTCCTGTCAAACCCAACGAATCAAAATATATTGTTCTACTCACAAACTCTATCATGATTTTAAACGAAAAGAATTCATGCCTAACACAACATTTTTTACAACATCTAAGAGAATTTCTTTCTTTTATGTGCCATGTCCTTTCAAAACATAGGTGATCATGGTCCTCCACATCTTCCTCTTCCTTGTAGTTCTTAATAAGTTTTGTCTTTTTTTGTTATTTCTCCCAAACCCTGTTTTACTCAAACTTGTCAAGTATGTTTTCTTCTGTCTCTCTTTCCCCTCAATCTGTCTTGTGAGTATCAGGTTCTCCAAGCCCTCCTTCCTCATGACGTGCACCAGAAATTTCAACTTCCTCTTCTTGATGTTAAGTAAATGTCAAATTCCATAATACTGTAATATTAAATACTAGCAGCCATACCCACCAAAAATAAAAGACAATCAGAAAAAGTGTTTAATTAGAATGGAGCAAAAACAGCATCAAGTTTAGATGTAACAGAGTCTTTTTATTTAATTACTTTAAAGTACTTTCATTAAAAAAACATTTTGAATTAATGAAGTTACTGATATAACAGAAGTAGTCTGTATTAATTCAATCGAAATTAGCCGAGGACATGAAGGGGTAAAACAGGCGACATGAAGACCCACTTCAGACCACAATTATTATTAATAATTGGGTTTGTCATATATGTAAAGTTGTGGTTCCAGGTAGGCTAATGTTTACCCAGACACCATAGACTACCTTACCTAATTCTATAATACCGTAATATTACATGCAAATGAGGTGTCGTATGCAGAATGTATGCTAATGTCATCCCTGATGTGAGAACATGATCTAATATTAAGTGAAAATGGAATGTAGTTTTTATATAACATCAGACATGGAATTTTGTGCACCAAAAATACATGTTTTTATTATTCTAATTTTAGGCAAATGAATCACAATGTTGAAATCATTCTATGTCACTGATTTCATCCTCTAGAAGGACTTCATTCCACTAAGCTTATCAAGTATGTTAAGTGTTGCTTTCCTCTGTCCCTCTTTCTCTCAATCTGTCCTGTGAGTATCAGGTTCTCCAAGCACTCCTTCTTCGTTTATGTGCCCCAGAAATTTCAGCTGCTTCTTCCTGATGTTAATTATAAGTTTCATCTTTGTTTACATTCTCTCCCAAACCTTGTTGTTGCTCACATGTTCGGCCCATGGTATCCTCAGCATCTTTCTGCAGAACCACATTTTTGTTGCTTCAAGTCCCTTCTTCATCTTTGAGTAGATTGTCCATTATTCACTGCCATAAAAAACAAAAAAAATAAAAGATTTAATTAATACAAAACAAAATAATGATAAGATAAAACCTAAAGGAGGAATTTATATGACCTATAATGATTGCTACAAGAAATACATAGATGAAACCTCAAGGAAATTTTTTTAATGATATTTCAGTTAATTCCCTTTAGTAACTCAATTCTTCAAGGTATTTTGTTCACCTCTGTTATGGCCAGGTACTGAACTCACAACTATTTGTGTTAAATCACTTTTGAATTACTTCAACGCTTTCATCCACTGAAAACAGATATTCAGAAAAGGCATGATACGTAGAACTAGAACATTCTACCTCTGTGGGCTAAATAAAGGGTTTGATTCAAAATTCCAACATATATCACCTGAAGAAGGCTGGAGCTTACAATGACCGAAACATCATGAATATAACAATAAAGATGAGGACAACAGTCCAAACAATGTAAATAGTGTAAATAGTTATGATACTTCATTTCAGAAATGTAGGCAGATCCTGAAGTAGGCCGTAGCGCACAATGGCCGAAACATCGGGAATGAGGCAATAAAGATGAGGACAACAGTCCGAACAATATAAATAGTGTAAATAGTTATGATACCTCATCTCAGAAATATAGACAGATCCTGAAGAAGGCCAGAGCGTACACTGACTGAAACATCAGGAATTTGGCAATAAAGATGAGGACAACAGTTCGAGCAATGTAAATAGTGTAAATAGTTATGATACCTCATCTCAGAAATATAAACAGAATTTTTTTTGTATTTTTTAGTTTGGGCTACGAAGGATCCCTTCAATGAGTCTATTGGAATATTTCCAATCAATCCAAAGGTTCCAACAGGAACTGGGATTATTGATGTTCACATGTGCAACATTTTTGACATTTTTAGTTCAAGATCCTAGTATTTTGATAGTTTTTATTTTTTAAAGATTTTCAAAAATATTGTCCTCATCTTTGTTGCCATATTTATTACAACGTTTCGGCCGTTGTACGCTCCGTCCTTCTTCAGGTGGTCGTAATGTCGAACTGAACCTTTATTTTGCTCACTTGGGTAGACTGCGCCTTGTGTCCTCAAGGACACATATCAAAGTGGATAAAGGTGTTAGATACATTGACAGGACCCAAAGAATATGAGTTCAATACTTGGTTAAGGCAGTAGAGAAAATGGAGGGGGTAATTACCAGGAGATAACTGATAACTGATATCCATTAGACATGGCACGTGGAAGTAGAAAAGTCTACCCCAGTGAGTGAAATAAAGATATAGACAGATACTGAAGGATCGGATAAATATGGCGACAAAGATGAGGACAATAGTCCGAATAATGTAAATAGTGTACATAATACCTCATCTCAAAATATAGACAGATACTGAAGGATCGGATAAATATGGCGACAAAGATGAGGACAATAGTCCGAATAATGTAAATAGTGACCTCATCTCAGAAATATATACAGATACTGAAGGATCGGATGAATATGGCAACAAAGATGAGGACAATAGTCCGAATAATGTAAATAATTGTACATAATACCTCATCTCAGAAATATATACAGATACTGAAGGATCGGATAAATATGGCAACAAAGATGAGGACAATAGTCCGAATAATGTAAATAGTGTACATAATACCTCATCTGAGAAATATAGACAGATACTGAAGGATCGGATAAATATGGTGTAAGATGAGGACAATAGTCCGAATAATGTAAATAGTGCATAATACCTCATCTCAGAAATATATACAGATACTGAAGGATCGGATAAATATGGCAACAAAGATGAGGACAATAGTCCGAATAATGTAAATAGTGTACATAATACCTCATCTCAGAAATATAGACAGAAAAGGATCGGATAAATATGGCAACAAAGATGAGGACAATACTGAATAATGTAAATAGTGTACATAATACCTCATCTCAGAAATATATACAGATACTGAAGGATCGGATAAATATGGACAATAGTCCGAATAATGTAAAATAGTGTACAACAAAAATATAGACAGATACTGAAGGATCGGATAAAATGGCAACAAAGATGAGGACAATCCGAATAATGTAAAATAGTCATCTCAGAAATATAGACAGATCTCAAGGAATAAATATGGCAACAAAGATGAGGACAATAGTCAATAATGAAATACTGAAGGAAATATATACAGATACTGAAGGATCGGATAAATATGGCAACAAAGATGAGGACAATAGTCCGAATAATGTAAATAGTGTACATAATACCTCATCTCAGAAATATAGACAGATACTGAAGGATCGGATGAATATGGCAACAAAGATGAGGACAATAGTCCGAATAATGTAAATAGTGTACATAATACCTCATCTCAGAAATATATACAGATACTGAAGGATCGGATAAATATGGCAACAAAGATGAGGACAATAGTCCGAATAATGTAAATAGTGTACATAATACCTCATCTCAGAAATATATACAGATACTGAAGGATCGGATAAATATGGCAACAAAGATGAGGACAATAGTCCGAATAATGTAAATAGTGTACATAATACCTCATCTCAGAAATATAGACAGATACTGAAGGATCGGATAAATATGGCAACAAAGATGAGGACAATAGTCCGAATAATGTAAATAGTGTACATAATACCTCATCATATAGACAGATACAAGGATAGGATAAATATGGCAACAAAGATGACTAGTCCGAATAATGGATCCTCATCTCAGAAATAAATACTGAAGGATCGATAAATATGGCAAAAAGATGAGGACAATAGTCCGAATAATGTAAATAGTGTACATAATACCTCATCTGAGAAATATATACAGATACTGAAGGATCGGATAAATATGGCAACAAAGATGAGGACAATAGTCCGAATAATGTAAATAGTGTACATAATACCTCATCTCAGAAATAAATACTGAAGGATCGGATAAATATGGCAAAAAGATGAGGACAATAGTCCGAATAATGTAAATAGTGTACATAATACCTCATCTCAGAAATATAGACATCTGAAGGATCATGAATATGGCAACAAAGATGAGGACAATAGTCCGATAATCTTCAAAAGAAATATAGACAGATACTGAAGGATCGGATAAATATGGCGACAAAGATGAGGACAATAGTCCAATGTCAATAGTGTACAAATTTCTCAGAAATATATACAGATATGAAGGATCGGATGAATATGGTAATTAGTCCGAATAATGTAAATTATTGTATATACAGATACTGAAGGATCGGATAAATATGGCAACAAAGATGAGGACAATAGTCCGAATAATGTAAATAGTGTTAAACCTCTCAGAAATATAGACAGATACTGAAGGATCGGATAAATATGGCGACAAAGATGAGGACAATAGTCCGAATAATGTAAATAGTACATAATACCTCATCTCAGAAATATATACAGATACAAGGATCGGATAAATATGGCAACAAAGATGAGGACAAATAATGTAAATAGGCATAATATCATCTCAGAAATATATACAGATACTGAAGGATCGGATAAATATGGCAACAAAGATGAGGACAATAGTCCGAATAATGTTAGTGTACATAATACCTCATCTCAGAAATATAGACAGATACTGAAGGATCGATAAATATGGCAACAAAGATGAGGACAATAGTCCGAATAATGTAAATAGTGTACATAATACCTCATCTCAGAAATATAGAAATATAGACAGATAGGATCGGAAGGATCGGATGAGGACAATAGTCCGAATAATGTAAATAGTGTACATAATACCTCATCTCAGAAATATATACAGATACTGAAGGATCGGATAAATATGGCAACAAAGATGAGGACAATTCCGAATAATTTAGTATTACCTCATCTCAGAAATATAGACAGATACTGAAGGATCGGATAAATATGGTGAGGACAATAGTCCGAATAATGTAAATAGTGTTTCAGAAATATATACAGATACTGAAGGATCGGATAAATATGGCAAAAAGATGAGGACAATAGTTAATGTAAATTGTACATAATTCTCAGAAATATATTAACTGAAGGATCGGATAAATATGGCAACAAAGATGAGGACAATAGTCCGAATAATGTAAATAGTGTACATAATACCTCATCTCAGAAATATAGACAATACTGAAGGATCGGATAAATATGGCAACAAAGATGAGGACAATAGTCCGAATAATGTAAATAGTGTACATAATACCTTCTCAGAAATATAGACAGATACTGAAGGATCGTATAAAATATGGCAACAAAGATGAGGACAATAGTCCGAATAATGTAAATAGTGTACATAATTTCATCTCAGAAATATAGACAGATACTGAAGGATCGGATGAATCAACAAAGATGAGGACAATGTCCGAATAATGTAAATAGTGTACATAATACCTCATCTCAGAAATATATACAGATACTGAAGGATCGGATAAATATGGCAACAAAGATGAGGACAATAGTCCGAATAATGTTAATAGTGTACATAATACCTTCTCAGAAATTAGACAGATACTGAAGGATCGGATAAATATGGCGACAAAGATGAGGACAATAGTCCGAATAATGTAAATAGTGTACATAATACCTCATCTCAGAAATATATACAGATACTGAAGGATCGGATAAATATGACAACAAAGATGAGGACAATAGTCCGAATAATGTAAATAGTGTACATAATACCTCATCTCAGAAATATATACGATACTGAAGGATCGGATAAATATGGCAACAAAGATGAGGACAATAGTCCGAATAATGTAAGTGTACATAATACCTCATCTCAGAAATATAGACAGATACTGAAGGATCGGATGAATATGGCAACAAAATGAGGACAATAGTCCGAATAATGTAAATAGTGTACATAATACCTCATCTCAGAAATATATACAGATACTGAAGGATCGGATAAATATGGCAACAAAGATGAATAATGGTGTACAATAGTCCGAATAAAAATAGGTGTACAATAATACCTCATCTCAGAAATATATATATATAGATACTGAAGGATCGGATAAATATGGCGAACAAAGATGAGGACAATAGTCCGAATAATGTAAATAGTGTACATAATACCTCATCTCAGAAATATATACAGATACTGAAGGATCGGATAAATATGGCGACAAAGATGAGGACAATAGTCCGAATAATGTAAATAGTGTACATAATACCTCATCTCAGAAATATATACAGATACTGAAGGATCGGATAAATATGGCGACAAAGATGACGACAATAGTCCGAATAATGTAAATAGTGTACATAATACCTCATCTCAGAAATATAGACAGATACTGAAGGATCGGATAAATATATGAACAAAGATGAGGACAATAGTCCGAATAATGTAAATTGTACATAATACCTCATCTCAGAAATATAGACAGATACTGAAGGATCGGATAAATATGGCAACAAAGATGAGGACAATAGTCCGAATAATGTAAATAGTGTACATAATACATCTCCAGAAATATAGACAGATACTGAAGGATCGGATAAATATGGCAACAAAGAAGTGGACAATAGTCTGAATAATGTAAATAGTGTACATAATACCTCATCTCTGAAATATAGACAGATACTGAAGGATCGGATGAATATGGCAACAAAGATGAGGACAATAGTCCGAATAATGTAAATAGTGTACATAATACCTCATCTCAAAATATATACAGATACTGAAGGATCGGATAATATGGCAACAAAGATTCCGAATAATGTAAATAGTGTACATAATACCTCATCTCAGAAATATAGACAGATACTGAAGGATCGGATGAATATGGCAACAAAAGATGAGGACAATACAATAATGTAAATAGTACATAATACCTCATCTCAGAAATATAGACAGATACTGAAGGATCGGATAAATATGGCACAAAGATGAGGACAATAGTCCGAATAATGTAAATAGTGTACATAATACCTCATCTCAGAAATATAGACAGATACTGAAGGATCGGATAAATATGGCGACAAAGATGATATGAATAATCAATTGTTGTAAAATACCTCATCTCAAAATATATACAGATACTGAAGGATCGGATAAATATAAAAAGATGTGGACACTAGTCCGAAAACGTAAATAGTGTACCATCTCAGAAATATATACAGATACTGAAGGATCGGATAAATATGGCAACAAAAGATGAGGACACTAGTCCGAATAACGTAAAATAGTGTACATAATACCTCATCTCAGAAATATAGACAGATACTGAAGGATCGGATAAATATGGCAACAAAGTTGAGGACAATAGTCCGAATAATGTAAATAGTGTACATAATAGTTCATCTCAGAAATACAGACAGATATCTTCAAAAATAAATTAGAGTCTGCAGGAATTTCCATGTCAATAAATAAATTTTTGATCACTATATCTGGGTAATTAGCTTCGATTATTGTTCTTTCTGTGTGTCATCTAACGTCCCATAATTTTTTTAAACCTCCTATATCTTTAATTGGATTTGCCCGGTGTTCATAGTAATTTCTTACCGTTTCCTTCCTGTAAAAGTTACACATTTTCCGGTGCAAATATTGGCTCAATCTGTCATGCTAAGTTTTATATTAGATGGATGCTAATACCATGCAACCTGATGCAAGATGGTCATTTTTTTATATTTGTCACAGAGTCTGCATGTTAGTTCAACACAACTTCTCAATATCTTTGCTTGGTAATTTTTAATTAACGAGCATTGGTGCAGCAAGAATAAAACCTTCAATTTCTAATTTTAATCCTGCAATATGTGATCACTGATCTGTATGGGTTTTGTCTACATCACATTGTTTCGTACAGGCAGAGGATTGACCATAAAGACGTTTCTTTTGTCATAATTTCTGAATATGGGCCATTGACTTTGCTTTTAGCTTCTTTTTTAAATTCTTTGTCGCTGCAGAAGTTGTATTATGGTGTTGTGTTGAAGATGAGAAATTATACTGATTTGCAGTTTGCCTTCGATGAGTCAAAACAGCTTTGAGGATATATATATATATATAATTATATATATATATATATATATATATGTATGTATTTAGGAATAAAAAATGACAATAGGAAAACTTTGCTGAAATGTGGACTTTATCAAAGCAAAATACGCAAAAAAATTTGATAAAGTCCATATTGGACGAAACGCGTCAGAAATTACCAGTTTTCCTATTGTCACCAATTTAAATTTAGAAATTTTACACACACACACACACACACACACACACACACACACACACACACACACACACACACACACACACATATATACATATAATATTTATTCAAAAATTATAACATAAATATGTTATAAAATCACTAAAATATCCATTTTCTGGTGTCTTATCAAATGATGTTGAATGTTAAAAGGATTTTAAAAAGTTCAAATCAATCAAACACCCCTCGCTATGTTACGTAAGCTGGAATGACCAATCAAAATATATATACAATGAACTATATATATATTTAATGCTTTAATAGGTTATAAAATATTATTCTAACTAATAAATATTAAATTATACTGTAAAATTAAAAATAAAATTACCAATTTTAAATTTAATCTATATATTTAAAATTATAAAATTATTTAAAGAAGAAACTGAAGAAATTAATTTAAAAAAAAATTTATTCTACATTCAACACCATCACTAGTATATATATATATATATATATATATATATATATATATATATGTATGTAAAAGAAGAAATGAAATGCTTCACTCAAGAAATTTTTATTTTACAATGTCTTTGTTGATGTGAAAGGTATGAATCAGTTTCTTCTCCCCAGAGATATGGGAGGGTAAATAGCAGGACAGACAGTGTTCTATAGCCTTGGGTGGTAACAAAAAAGAAAGAGCAAAGCACATACTATGCAGCTAAGGAAAGGTAACTGCATAATAACAATAAGTCGCACAAAAGAAAAACAAAACAAATTTCATTTGGTTGGTTTTCAACAAAGAACTATTATCAAAAGTAATATATATATATATATATATATATATATATATATATAAAAGTGAACCTAGAAGTCAACACTTAGAGGTGACAGTGTGTTTCATGCAAGATGCAGTCGTCAGGCCACGAGTGCTCTTATTTTACTCCTAACAGAATAACAGCAATCGTGGCTAGCATGAAACAGACTGTAGCCTCTAAATGTTGACTTCTATGTTCACTTTTATATTTACACACGCTCTATCTCTGATATTGAGCAGTTTATCCCATAAATATAGCACATCTTAAGACTATATTTCTTCAATAGTAATTTGTTTGCCTGACGATCACAAACATCGTAAAACACAGGGTCACAAACTCACATCACTCCAAACAAATATGTTAGCTTTATCTCTGATATTGAGCGCTTTCCAATAAGTACCGCGCATATAAATAATATATTTTAAAAATTTTATATATATATATATATTTAAAAAAAATATAAACTGGAAACAACAGACAACAGTTTTATAAATGAGGATCACGTCATTCTATGGATTAACAGTATTTTAATGCATACATTATACACTACTAGCGATGGATGTCGCCAATAATACCATTAATATTGCTGATTGATTCTATGTGTGATTATTTCTTTGTATATAAATTATATGCTGCCTAATGTTTTATGTTTATATATTTATATACACATACATTTCACACACACACACACGCACACACACACACACATATATATAAATATATATATATATATATATATATTATAATAATGAAAGTGGAGTCCTTAGAAATCCATTAGTAATAATTTATTTCCTGGAATCAGATGCCCATTTCTTCAAATCCCAAAATTTTACAACAGTAAATGGATTTTAAATTTATCCAGGCACAAGTAAAATCTATGAATATGGTCCTTTGAATTTGCTTTTAGCTTCTTTTTTTAGCTCCATTGCCGATGCAGTCGGTGTCTCATGGTTTCTTTGAATTTATTAACACACTTGAAATTCACTTTTGAATTTGTTGGCTTCATTTATTACAGAATAATTTTTTTTTTATTTATTTCTTTTATCATCTTTAATGCAGGACATAATCCAGTCTTCTGTTGCTATCTTTGAAGACTATTGTCATTCTGTAAGACAATTCTATTTACATCAACTTACATGCTAGTACACTTAATAAAATGATGTATCCATTCCTTCTCCTCCCAGCTATGGGTAAATAGCAGAAAAGACAGGGTTTTATAGCCTTGGGTGGCAACAAAAAAGAGAAACTCTGAATTCAAAACTCTATATAGCCCTGGCAAAGCACATACTATGCAGCTAAGGAAAGGATTGTCCACAATGGCACGATGATCCTGACTACGATCGATTCCTTAACAGACTGTGTTCTCTAGCCTTCATGGCCAGCTGGTCTAGGAAACGAAAAGCTCTATGAAACTAATACTATGCAGCTAAGTAAAAGATCGTTTGTATTGAGTCAATGATCCAAATTATGTTTGACTTGTTATTGTCATTATTCATGTGCATCAAAAATCATTTT
This sequence comes from Acanthosepion pharaonis, assembly GCA_903632075.3. Classification (NCBI taxonomy): domain Eukaryota; kingdom Metazoa; phylum Mollusca; class Cephalopoda; order Sepiida; family Sepiidae; genus Acanthosepion; species Acanthosepion pharaonis. The sequence goes on along the minus strand of CAHIKZ030000860.1, from coordinate 387,850 downwards.
CATTAACACTGGTCATGTACAGTAACTGCATAATAGCAATAAGTAGCATAAAAGAAAAATTTCATTTCTCACTGGTAAGTTTTCAACAAAGGACTAACATCAAAAGTTGAAGAAATATATATATATATATATATATATATATATATATATATGTATATATATATATAGTTTAATCAATTCACCCCAAGTAAGGTGATAATGCCACTAAGATGCAAAAAGCTTCTAGAAGTGAAAGAGAATGAGAGGACTTTAGAAGTAACTGGAAGCCTAACCCCTGCTCAAAAGACACAGGAGTTGTGCGGATCAGATGATTGGTGAACCTATCTACTATTGAGGAACAAAAAAACAAATAAATAGTAAAGAAGATTTTGACCTTGTTGAACTAATCCTCATCCTCCTTCAGATCTGGACAAATACAGACGATCAACATCATCATTAGGATGATACATGTGGTGGCAAATGAGAAGACTCCTCATTGTGACATCAGTTCATTTAATGTCAGCTATGGTCCAGTGAAGAATGTTGAGACTGTATTGCACGACAGGACAGTCAAAAGTTTTAGGGCTGTTATTTTGTTTTATGAATTCAAATTGGCAAGTCCTATTCTAATAGATATTTTCTTGCACTTCTTAACTGTGGATCTCCCTTCCGATTTCTTAAATACAAGACCAGTCACCGTCTTCCTGAAACCTGTTCTTTTATTGTCCTTTCTCCTCACTAAAGTCTTCTCATTCTCTTTCATTCCCAGTAACCCCTTGCATCTTAGTGGCATTATCACCATCTTCTGTCTTCCTGAAACCTGTTCTTTTATTGTCCTTTCTCCTAACTAAAGTCTTCTCATTCTCTTTCACTCCCAGTAACCCCTTTCATCTTAGTGGCATTATCACCATCTTCTGTCTTCCTGAAACCTGTTCTTTTATTGTCCTTTCTCCTCGGTAAAGTCTTCTCATTTTCTTTCACTCCCCGTAACCCCTTGCGTCTTAATGGCATTATCGCCATCTTCTGTTTTTCTGAAACATGAAATAGATAGATATGAACATAGATAGATAGATCTAAAGAGACATTAGCTGTTTCCTTATAAAGAAACATTCGGCATTCATTACCCAGCCATCAATACTGCTGTCAGCTACAATTTATAAAAACTTTCTCTTAAAATAATTTTCCAGAAAAATAGGTTTCTTAAGTTCAGTAGCTGTTATCACTCTTTCCAGTATTAATGAAGGTTTCTGTCCTTTTATTTGAAGTGGGGCAGAATGTTAACATCTTGAAAACGAGAAAGGTCAGATGAGATAGGAATAGATAGATATGAACATAGATAGATAGATAGATAGATAGATAGATAGATAGATAGATACGAACAGACTCAGATAGATAGATAGATAGATAGATAGATAGATAGATATTTAACAGACTGAGATAGATATTTAACAGACTAGATAGATAGATAGATAGATAGATAGATAGATAGATACAGATCAGATAGATAGATAGATAGATGAATACGAACAGACTCAGATAGATACGATAGACTTAGATAGATAGATAGATAGATACTCAGATAGATTAGATACGATACGACAGACAGATAGATAGATAGATAGATAGATAGATGGATTATAGATTAGATAGATACGAAAAGACTCAGATAGATAGATAGATAGATAGATAGATAGATAGATAGATAGATATCAACATAGATAGATAGATAGATAGGTAGATAGATAGATAGATAGATACGAAGAGACTCAGATAGATAGATAGATAGATTAGATAGATAGATAGATAGATAGATAGATAGATATCAACATAGATAGATAGATAGATTAGATAGATAGATATCAACATAGATAGATAGATAGATAGATACGAAGAGACTCAGATAGATAGATAGATAGATAGATAGATAGATAGATTAGATAGATAGATAGATAGATAGATAGTCTGCCAGTATTAATAATTTATAAATTTTTTCTCTTAAAACAATTTTTCAGAAAAATAGGTTTCTCAAGTTTAGTAGATCTTATCCCTCTTTCCATTATTAATGGGAGTTTCTTTCCTAACCTTTTGTTTGAAGTAGTGTGGAAAGTCATCATTTTGTTTATGTTACTATTTTCCCTTCTCAAGCCCAGTAGCTGTTATCAGTCTTTCCTATATTAATGGGAGTTTCCTTCCTAACCTTTTATTTGAAGTAGTTAGGAATATCAACATCTTGATTTATGGTGCTGCTCATATATTCCCGTCCTGGAGATGATGAACTTTGGGATTTTGTGTTTTAGGTCAAAATAAAATCCCAGCCAAAATTTCAAATGCTGATTTTCTAAGAAGGCACAATTCCTCCATGTGAAATGTAGGCCGACCTTGAAGTTGCATTTCTGACCTTTTGGTTTTATTCTATACTAAAGTAGGCTTATTAGATATCTATCGGTTCACTTCATAGAGGTTTAAATAAATAGGATTTACGAAAGAAAAACTGTGGCTAAATAGACTGCAATTTGAAAAAAAAACCAAAAAAAAAAACAAAAAACAAACCAAACGGTATTTTATTTATTGATTTTTTCATTTCATTTTGCCAATTAATGCAGCTGAATACGTACGGTATGTGGAAGACTAAAAAAAATAAAAAGAGAGATGGGAGGTTAAATTTTCAGAAGGAAACTTAATTTTGGTTTATTTTCCTCAAAGCATTTTGTTTCTTTCTTCTCATTTGAAATTTGCGAAAAGAAACTTTATTCGGTTTATTTTATTTCTTATTTTCTCGACTTTCTTCTTTGGTTTTTGAATTTAAAATAAGGAAAAAAGTTCTTTTTCCTTATTTTATTTTGATTTTCTTGATAGCATTTTGCTTACATGTTTGTTTTTGAATTTAAGAAAGGAAACAGTTTCTTGATATTGACTTTCAAATTTAGAAAAAGAAGATTAATTTTTATTTATTTATTTTTAACTCTTAGATTAAAGAACGAAAATGTTATTTTTATTCATATTTTTCAAAACTTTTGTTTCTTTTTTATTAATTTCTCCGGTTTTGCGAGAATTAAAAAAAAATTATTTTTAAATTTGTATCACACCATGTAAGGCAATAAAGCCACTAAGACTCCAGGGGTTACATGATGTGGAAGAATTAGGGACAGAAACATGATGAGCAGAAAAAAGAGTAATCAAGAAAACAGCAGATAGCCGCTGACATTGAATTTAAATTTTTGCCGATTAATTTTGGCTGGAAGGCATGAATCCAGAATGAAGTTCAACAAGCGAGAAGTGCGAGAAAAGAAACAGCATAGAAGTTACAGCTACATCTAGTCAGATCAACTTTAAATTGATGAGATCTAGATGCCAGTTTAATACCGTGTTTAAATTCAAAATGTCTAGCTATTGTAATGAAGAGCTCATCCGAACAACTAACATGAAAGAAAGTATTTATAGAAAAGACACAAGAGAGGGCAACCTTTTGGCGGTGGGAAAGTGACTGAAGCCGAGCAGCCAGATCAGGACCAATAATATTGCTGATTCTTCTTTGGATTTTATGAAAGAGCTCAAGGTAAATAGCAAGGGCACTGGACCATATATGGCAGCAATATTCTAAGCATGGACGAATGCTAGGCTTATAGATATGCAAAATAGATTGGTAAATTTGCTTTTTAAGCCCCGCGCTAAATACCTATTAAAATTTTCCTAAATCGTCATATTTCCGTGTAAATGTACATGGTGAACTCGAAATAACAATTAAATTTTTCATAAAATCTATCGTTTTAGAGTTATCGACAATAAAAGATCGAACTCAGTAGCATTCAGCTGTTGGCCATTACTGGCCTTGTTTAACTGCATTCACTGCGGAACATTTTGCGCGCAGAAGCTTAATTAACAGCCTTTTTACCGCTTTTAACTGATCGTACTCGTCTAAATTAATGCGCACTTACGTTGTGTTGGAAAGCGATGACAAGTGTTTTTTTTTATAGTATACCCCTTTTTCTGTGTAGAAAAGCAATGGGAATTGTCGTAAAGCTTTTATTTTAAATTAAAAATAAAACAAACAATAATTAATGAGCAAACTTTGTAAAGAGCCTGAATATTTACAAAATAAAATTACAAAAAAAAAAAAAAATATATTAGAAAGGAAATAATAATTAATGACCAAAGTTCCTACATTAATTATTTCGTTTCCAACATTTCTTTTTTATTTTGTAACTTTATTTTGTAGATAATCATGCACTTTACAAAGTTCGCGTGAACTTTGTAAAGAACATGATTATCTACAAAATAAAATTACAAAATAAAAATAAAAAAAATGCTAGAAACGAAATAATAATTAATGCGCAAACATTGTAAAGTGCATGATTTTTTATTTACAAAATTTAAAATGTTAGGAAGCGGCATTTCTTTTTATTTTGTAAATAATCATGCTCTTTTCAAAGTTTGTGCAAACTTTGCGTATAAATTATTATTTGTTTTAGTTTTAATTTAAAATAAAAGCTTTATTTTATTATTTAATTTGTTTTTTTTTAATTTAAAAAGAAAGCTTTACTATAAAAAAAAACAACAGTTGAAAAAAAAACAACAGTTGAAAAAAAAAACACTTGTTATCATTTTCCGACATAACCTAAGTGCGCAGTAATTTAGACGAGTAAGATCAGTTAAGAGCAGTAAAAAGGCTGTTAATTAAGCTTCCGCGCGCAAAATGTTGTGCAGTGAATGTAGTTAAAGGAAGCCAGTAATGACCAACGGCTAAAAGCGACTGAGTTCGAACTTTTATTGTCGATAACTCTAAAATAGTAGATTATATCAAAATTTAATTGTCATGTACATTTACATGGAAATATGACGATGTGGGAAAATTTTAATGGGTATTTAGCGAAGGGCTTAAAAAGCAAATTTACTGATAGATTCTGGAGAGATAAATTGTTTCACCCAACACAGTGAACCAACTTTCTTAGCAGCTGACCTAGCATTTGATATAATATAGACTTTCCACTTCATGTCAGCAGAAAACATTAGCCCTAGAAGGCGCAATGAGTCGCTTTCAGGGGGGTTATGAAAAAAGAATAGAGTTCGTGTCCTGTTGGCAAACGTTTTCTTAATTATATGTCTATATTTCTGAGATGAGATATTATGTACATTATTTACATTATTCAGACTATTGTTCTCATCTTTGTCACCATATTTATCCGATCCTTCAGTATCTATTTATATTTCTGAGATGAGGTATTATGTACACCATTTACATTATTTGGACTATTATCCTCATCTTTGTTGCCATATTTATCTGATCCTTCAGTATCTGTCTATATTTCTGAGATGAGGTATTATGTACACTATTTACATTATACGGACTATTGTCCTCATCTTTGTTGCCATATTTATCCGATCCTTCAGTATCTCTCTATATTTCTGAGATGAGGTATTATGTACACCATTTACATTATTCGCACTATTGTCCTCATCTTTGTAGCGAAATTCATCCGATCCTTCAGTATCTGTCTATATTTCTGAGATGAGGTATTATGTACACTATTTACATTATTCGGACTATTGTTCTCATCTTTGTTGCCATATTTATTACAATGTTTCGGATGCTGTACACTCCGGCCTTCTTCAGGTGGTTGGAATGTCGAACTGAATGTTCTATCTATCTATCTATCTATCTATCTATCTATCTATCTATCTATCTGTTAATTCCCCTCTCCAAGTTCTCCACTGCCTGAACTGGGTATTGAACTCACACTCTTTGGGTCCTGTCACTGGATCTAACTAACGCCTTTATTCACTGCGCCATGTGTCCTTGAGGGGTTAAGGCAGTGGATAACTTGGAGAAGGGAATTAACAGGAGATAACTGATAACTGACATTCATTAAACATGGCACGTAGGACTAGAACAGTCTACCCCAGTGAACGAAATAAAGGGTTCAGTTCGACATTCCAACCACCTGAAGAAGGCCAGAGCATACAACGGCCGAAACGTTGTAATAAATGTGGCAACAAAGATGAGGACAATAGTCTGAATAATGTAAATAGTGTTTTCTTAATTCGATTTAAGTTTTTTTTAGATTTTTATTCATAAAGACTCTGCAATTTTATTTAAAGCCATATTCTCAAGTTTGAGCTTTATTTAGGCTTAAAATATTCAAATTTAAAAAAATTAGGTTATGTTTACAGTTTTGTAATCATTTCTCTATGAAAACGGGGTCCAAATCTCGCCATCCTAAGTATGACAATAAACTACATTCATCAGCAAGGCTTCTGATCAGGAGATATCGAGGAACGTGGAACTACACCTTAATTACTGATGTTCCCAGGTATAACCTGACCTTGGGTGGTAGCACCTGTTAGGGTCCCAACTATGGGCAAATAGTTAACCTATAAACTGGAGTCAAAACACTATGAAAGTATAAAAAACATATTTTTATCATTAAAATACCAGCAATACATTTTTGAAAGAAAAAAAATACCAGTAATACACTTGACTCATTACAAAAATACATCAATAAAACCTCATCCAGAAACTGATCTATTACAAAGAATACATATTTTATTCATACGCATACATTGTATAGCATGGCTAACTATGTAATTAGATCTCAGATATTGACAAACTGAGATAGATAGATAGATATGGATAAACTGAGATAGATAGATAGATAGATAGATAGATAGATAGATAGATAGATAGTGATGTGGGACCAAAGTTGGGACCAAAGAAGGAAAACACGGAACACGGATTAGATGTAAGAAAGATATATTAACAACAGGTTACAGAGATAGTGTAAGCGGAGCTTACTATATGTTAGTGTCCAATACTGGTAGTCATACGCGGCTCTCACTGTCTCTCTATCTCTCAGACTCTCTGTGTCTAGAGTGTTGTGTCGCATACTTAATATAGACCTGGAAGAGTCAATTGTGTAGGTAGTTCCGGTCTCACAATAGATAGATAGATATGGACAAACTGAGATAGATAGATAGATAGCGAGAGAGCAAGATATATATATATATATCCTTTTCGTAAAGAAAGAATACTGAATGAAAATATGAATTTCGCTATTGTTTCGAATTATTTGGGCTATCGCAGATCTTAATCAAGAACAAGGACCACTTCCACCTAAGACCTACAGGCAGTTGAAGCAGCGTTACGCTAAGCTACCTCACATAAACGGTACCCCAAAGTTCACAGGTGTGTGTCACCCTCTGAATCGCTTCATTGTGGATATAATTGTGCCATTAATAGGAAAGTCACCTTCATATGTTCGAAAATGCGCCCACTTCGTGGAAATAATCAAAGACGCTCCCATCCTATCGATGCTAGTGTTCATGGTTTGATTTATTTGTTTTTTATGGCTTATCAACCTTTTTTCAGGTTATTTAAAGGCAGAAAATATTTTAAATTTTAGTGGTGATGGTGGGAAATAATAACAATTTACTGATACAAATTCTACTAATTAACCCATATCTTGGGGGCAAAGCGGTGATGTCCCAGATGACTGTTAGATTTTCACCTCCTAGCACGGATGGTGGTTGCCATTCAGACTCTTTTTCTGTATAAGGAAGGTTAGGATATTGGTTTATCATCCAATATATGTATTTCCCTAACTGATATACGTATTTAAATTCATTTGACCCTGACTAGTAGAGACGATCTAGATATGTAGTCATTATTATCTTATTTTCGTCTGCGGTTTCCAAATTAGAACATTATCATTGATAACTCTCTCCTCCAATTTGCGGAGCCTAGTTACTATATTCTTAATATTTGATAATAATGCAATGATAAAGTCAGTCAATAATTATTTATAACGATTCATACTGACACTCATGGATGCAATTACAAATAATCTGTAATAATATCTTAAATATTGAAACCATATTTATTTTTGGCATATGGATTTTTTAAAAAACCTTTTTATAAATAACTGTCTATATTTCTGAGATGAGGTATTGTATTCGGACAGTTGTCTTCACCTTTATTGCCACATTCACGACGTTTCGGCCGTTGAACGCTCCGGCTTTCTTCAGGATCTGTCTATAATTCTGAGATAAGGTATGGTAATTATTTACACTATTTACATCGTTCGGACTGTTGTCTTCATCTATATTGCCATATTCACGACGTTTCGGCCGTTGAACGCTCCGGCTTTCTTCAGGATGTGTCTATATTTCTGAGATAATGTATTGTAATTATTTACACTATTTACATCGTTCAGACTGTTGTCTTCATCTTTATTGCCACATTCACAACGTTTCGGCCGTTGAACGCTCCGGCTTTCTTCAGGATCTGTCTATAATTCTGAGATAAGGTATTGTAATTATTTACACTATTTACATCATTCGGAATGCTGTCCTCGTCTTTGTCGCCATATTCACTATGTTTCGGCCATTGTACGCTACGGTCTTCTTCAGGTGATTGGAATTTCGAACTGAACCCTTCTAGGTAGATTGTTCTAGTTCCACGTGCCATGCCCCTTCTAGATGTCTCAGTTATCTCCCTTTAGCTCTCTTTGTTTACAACCGCAGTAGCCAGGATTTGAACTCACAACTCTTTTGGTCAAGGCACTGGATCCAACCAACGCTTCTACCCACTGGGCCATGTGTCATTGAAGACATCAGTGTATGAAAGCAGAACGACAACTGTGGCAGATCCTAATCAAGAACAAGGACCACTTCCACCTAAGACATAATAACTGTATAGCAGTTGTAACATCATTACTAATCTACTACTAGCTGTTCGGAGTGTTGTCCTCATCCTTGTTGTCATATTCACTGTTTCGGCCGTTGTAAGTTCTGGTCTTCTTCAGGTGTTACACTAAGCTACCTCACATAAACGGTACCCCAAAATCCACAGTTGTGTGTCACCCTCTGAGTCGCTTCATTGTGGATATAATTGAGCCATTAATAGGAAAGTCACCTTCATATGTTCGAAAATTCGCTCACTTGTCCCCATCCAATCCAACCGAATGGTGAGCTTGGAAGTGGTGAGTTTGTTCCCCAAGGTACCCACGGAGGAGTCACGATCGGTAATCGGGGATAGACTGGCTTCGGACTCATCCCTAGGAGAACGGAGCAGTATACCAATAGATAACCTAATGGAGATGCCGACGTTCTGCGCACAAGCAACACACTTCGGAATGGGATCAGGCATATATCGACAGGATGAAGACATAGCAATGGGATCACCATTATCACCAGTAATTGCTGCCATATATGGTCTGTAGCCCATCTATTTGTCTCAAGGTCCTTGATAAAATCCAAAGAAGGATATGGAATATGACTGGTCCTGATCTGGCATCTCGTCTGCAGCCGCTCTCTCACAGACGTGCCGTTGCCCCCCCCCTCTGTTTTTAAAAAAAATACTTTCACGATTACTGCTCCGATGAGCTGCTTTCGCTGGTTCCCAGACTTCATGAATTTAAGCGTTCAACTCGACTGGCATTTCGCTCTCACCCTTTCACTGTCGAAACTATTAAATGTAGCCGTCTCTTCTACTCCAACAGCTTCATGTCTCGCACCTCTCGCCTGTGGAACTCCTTCCCCTTTTCTTGTTTCCCCGATAGCTATAATCTCCAACTATTCAAATGGAATGTCAATCGACGTCTCCAGATGCCTTGATCTATCCCCTATCCTTCTCTTCACCCTTTCCTCTATCACTCCTATTTGCTCTCGCTCCAACTCTCTGTAACCCCTTGCGTGCTAGTGGCTTCCCGCCTTGCTTGGGGGTGAAATGCTTAAAAAAGAAACAAAAAAAATAACAAATTTTAATCAAAGTTGTCAAAGAGTTACCTGATGAGCGCAACATCTCATTGAAAATAAAGGTGACTACATAATTGAATAAAAAGTAATTGTACTTTATTTTTTGAAGAATAAATTTTGACAGAATAAAATGCAAGTTATTGATGACTCAACCTAATCTAATAATTTTACCGAATTCTACCAATTAAACTAATTATTCTGCCTCTACTTAAGTTAGATGGAATTTCACATTAATTTATTTTTTATTCATTGTCACTATCCTTCTGTAATCTATGCTATCAACACAGTTCTCACAATATTGAATTAGTTTAGAAGATTTTGAGACTTTCTTTTTTCCACAATGAGATTTTCTTTGTTCGTTTGATGGCATAAAAAGCTTTTGCTAAATTTAAATTGCTCCATTTGAAATGTTTAATCTGGCTTCCCATATGCTGACCTAATTTCTTCAGCAGATCTATAAATTAAATTCGCTTTATTTAGTATTTAATCTTTGTTTAATTGATGTTATCAAAATAATTCATGTATTTAAAATCAAAAACTTCGTTGGCCCAAATAATTCGAAACAATAGCGAAATTCATATTTTCATTTAGTATTCTCTTTTACGAAAAGGATATACCTAATCCCTTCCTAACTCTATCTATCTATCTATCTATCTATCTATCTATCTATCTATCTATGACAATCTATCTATCTATCTATCTATCTATCTATGACAATTTGTTAATTATCTATCTATGACAATCTGTTAATTATCTATCTATCTATCTATCTATCTATCTATCTATCTATCTCGCTTTGTTCATATCTATCTATCTATCTATCTATCTATCTATCTATCTATCTATCTATCTATCTCCGTCTCTTCATTATCTATCTATCTATCTATCTATCTATCTATCTATCTATCTCGCTTTGTTCATATCTATCTATCTATCTATCTATCTTTATTCATATCTATCTATCTATCTATCTCTTCATTATTCTATCTATCTATCTATCTATCTATCTATCTATCTATCTATCTCCTTTGTTCATATCTATCTATCTATCTATCTATCTATCTATCTATCTATCTATCTATCTATCTATCCCCGTTGTTCATTATCTATCTATCTATCTATCTATCTATCTATCTATCTATCTATCTATCTATCTATCTATCTATCTATCTCTTTGTTATATCTATCTATCTATCTATCTATCTATCTATCTATTGTTTATCAGTATCTCCATATTTTTCTCTTCCCATATCATTTTATTCCAACATTGTGTCTATTTGTTCAATACCCTCATCTATCTATCCTGAATAATCCAGAGCGTACAACAGCCGAAACCTCGTGAATATGCCATTAAAGATGAGGACAACACTCCCGAAATATGTAAATAGTGTAAATAGTTACAATACCTTATCTCAGAATTATAGACAGATAGTGAAAAGGAGAGTTTAAAAAACAAATAAATGAAAGGGAGAGTCTCAAAAAGAAAATTGAGAAGTGAAAGGGAGAGTCGAAAAGAAGACAGAAAAAGAAGGGGGTGCTTCAAAGCGTCGATAGAGAGGAAGTATGAGTCATCCATGTAAAATGAAATGATGTTTAGTCACATGAGAAAAAGGCAAATCTTACCGTGTATCTTTTTATCTCAAGTTGTTCCGATACAAAATAATTTCCCATAGACAGACCTGCAGGCTATCCATTACCCTGAGATGACCTGATCCAATGAGCTGAAATATTTTCAAAGACAACCTGATCCATATTACATTAGGAAAGGGTGCTTAATATTTTCTTTTCTTTTTTTTTCAGAAACAGGACGGAGAAGGGAATAAAGCAGGCTGAAGATAATATCGCCAAAATAATTTCAATTATAAATATGTACGCCCTTCGTGGGATCAGGTTGAGATCATAGACAAAGAACACCATTGGAAAATTCGTAAACTTAAGAAATCAGCACATATGATAGGCCACAAAAATCTCCTGAGCCGACCAAGCATAGAAATGAATACAATATGGGAACCAGTAATAAGGAGTGCCAGAGAAAAGCGATAATAACAATAAAAATTGCAATATGAGCTCTGACAAAAACATGTAGTATGAGCTCTGGTAAAAACATGCAATATGACCACTGGTAAAAATGGTTGCTGATGACATTAGGTTTATAATACCCAGAAATTCATACACAGATATCCTCAAGGACACATGACACAATTGATAAAGGCGTTAGTTAGATTCAGTGACAGGACACAAAGAGTGTGTGTTCAATACCCGGTTAAGGCAGTGGAGAACTTGGAGAGGGGAAATAAATAACACGAGAAGAAAATGAAAAATCAGGCGTGGTTGACTATATATGGCGAGAAAAGCGAAATCACCGCCCTTTGTGGGATCAGGTTAAGATCATAGACAAAGAACACCATTAAAAAATTTGTAAACTTAAGGAATTAGCACATATGCTAGGCCACAAAAACCTGATGAGCCGACCAAGCATAGAAATGAATACAATACGAATTAATACTGTTTTTTCTTTTCTTTCTTCTTATTCAAGGATTCCTTCTTTCTTCTTGTTTTCTTCCTTCTTTGCCTTCTCTCTTTATTTTTGGCATAAAGTTTAATTCCATTTCTCTCTCAGTTTTGCTTCTCACTACTTTTTATCATTCTTTTCTTCTTCCTTCTTAAGACATCCCCCTCTCTCTCTCTCTTTTCATGCTGTTGTTCTCTTATTTTCTAATTGTTTCTCTTTTTCCTTGTCTCTTTGTACTCACGCAATGTTTACTTCCATCTCTCTCTCTCTCTCTCTCTCTCTCTTTCTTTCTATCCTCGGTGTTTTGTTCCTCTTTTTCTTCTTTTTTCCTTCTCCCTCTTTGCTCATATAATGTTTATTTCTCTACTCCTCCTCCTTTGTTCTATGTCCCTTTTCTCGTGTTCTCTTCCACCCTCTCTTTTTACTCACATAATATTTATTTGCCTCTCACTCACCTTCTCTCTCTCTCTCTTCTTTTCACCGTTTTTTTATCTCTCTTCTTTTATTTTTTTCCCTCTTTTTTTTCTCCCTTTACTCAAATAATAATAATTCACTTCGTCTCTCTCTCTCTCTCTTCTTTTGCAATATTTTACTCCTCTCTCCGAGACCGATGCAAAGTTTTCATGCCCCCCCTAAAAAAAACAACCTATGGTACCCCACCCCACAACTTCATCACAGTTTTTATATAGGTAACATTCATATAAAATAGAAATGTTATTGTAACCTAATTATTCCCAATAATGGATCATTTATATAAATAAGCGGTCGGCAACCCTCGAGGGAGAACGAGACAGAAAGCAAAGTCACAGTAGAGAGCCATGATATCAAATGTACCATAATAAATTGTCTCACCCTTAGATCGCTCCATCCAGAAAGCTGCTTTGGTCTGAGGGTTTAAAGAAGAATCAACAAAGTTAATATTATAATTATTTAAACAAAGTTCTTTATTTTACTGCAGGGACAACAGGAAAACAATTAACAAAAAAAAAATGCAAATTCCTTACTACAAATGAAATCCAGTTAGAAATGGCAAATACTTGAATGAGACACTTGTTTCTGCTTATTGCTTGATAATTTCTCCACATCAGGTGAAATATTTGTCGATGACAGGAGCAAAACATAATCCATGTGGTCATCATTGAACCTTGTTCTTAAACGACTTTTGGTCTACTTCATTTGCGAAGAAAGTTCTTCACAAGCCCATGTATGTCTAAATAATAATACCATCATTTTCGAATTATGAAATAGGCTTCCCCCAACTTTTCCTTTGATGGTTCTTGGCCCCAAGGTTAGGAAACGTTGAAATCGCCAAGTAGTTGAGAGGGAGGCCCCTGAGAGCCTAACGCCGGCCCTGGATATGCATATTAACCGTGTGCTACGAAAACATCTCAAGGCCAAGCTATTGGGCACTGAAGCATGAACTCCATACATGACCAGCCACAAGTTTAACAGTTATTTTCTACTCCGTTCCTACTGCCTAGACCAGGGGTTAGCAATCTTTTGGAGAGAACAGACCAGAAAGCGATGCAATATTTCAAAGGAGGGCTATTATATCAAATGTACCATAATAAATTGTCTCACCCTCTCATCGCTCCATCCAGAAGGCGGCCTTGTTCTGGAGGTTTAAAGAAAAAACAACGAACTTAATGTTATATTATTTAAACAAGGTTCCTTATTTTACTGCAGGAATAACTGGATCGCAACTAACATAATCAACAAAAATGCAAATTCCTTACTACAAACGAAAAATGACAAATTATTTAATTTGGCATTTGTTTCTGCTTATTCTTCGATAACTCCTCCACATCAAATGAAATATTTGTTGATGACAAAAGCAAAAATTAATTCAGGTGATAATCATCTAATCTTGTTCATAAATGACTTTTAGTATATTTCAGTTTCAAAAAAGTTTTTCATAATCATATGGACTTCTAAAGTAATGATATCGTTTTTTTCACATTATTCAATAGGCTTTTATATTTTCTGCTTGGCAAAACTTATTTCTTAATAAGACCATTACTTTAGTCTGATGAAGTACTTTTAGACCAGGGTTTAGCAACCTTTTGGAGAGAACAGGCCAGAATGCTATACAACCTCTCAGTGAAGGGCCATGATATCAAATGTACCATAATAAATTGTCTCAACCTCAAACCGCTCCATCCAGAAGGCTGCTTTTAATATTATAATTATTTAAACGAAGTTCCTTATTTTACTGCAGGAATAACAGGAAAACAACACAACAAAAATGCAAATTTCTTACTACAAATGAAATCCAGTTAGAAATCGCAAATTATTTATCGAGATACTTGTGTTTTTTTGTTGTTTTTTTATTGTTTAATAACTTTTCTAGATCAGGTGACATATTTATCATTGAGAGGAGCAAAACATAATTCATGTGGTCATCACTCAACCTTGTTTTTAAATGACTTAGTATAATTCGTTTTCAAAAAAGAGTTGTTCACAAGCATATGTACTTTCAAATAATGATACCATCATTTTCGTATTATTCAATGCGTTTTTTTTCTATTTTCCTCTTAGCAAAACATATTTCTTGTAGAAATCAGTAGTATTCGTAATGAAATTTTGATTTAAAAAAATTCCGTTACATTGCAAATCGATTAACTCCATAGGATATTTTTCTGCCACTTGCTCCACAAATTAATTAGATAATTAGTGTCCAGGTGTTAAGTTAGCGGGCCAGACAAAAAATCCTTTGAGAGACAGATGTGGGCTGCGGGTTGCTGATCCCAGCCCTAAACGATATGACCAACTGTGAATAGCTCCATAGCCCGTGGGGATACACACAGCAAAGTTACCACAGGCACGGGTGTATGTTTATACAAAGTAATTAAAGCTTATCAGAGGAATATGAAGGAGCTATGAAGACAGTGGGTAAAATATTATACAGGTGGTAATCACCCAATCTTGTTCTTCCAAGAGCATCTCGACGTGGTGTAATGGTTAGCGAGCTGGTCTCACTAGAACGGTTATCACTGAGCAGGGAGTTCGATCCATGTCCCGTACTTTCGGCCATGTGCCTCATCTAAGTCCAGCTTTGATAACCCCCACATGTAATTCCAAAGTAATGATATCGTCTTTTTCACATTATTCAATAGGCTTTTCTATTTTCCTCTTGGCAAAACATATTTCTTGTAAAGATTTTCCAAGCGAAGCTTAGATGTGGCACAAGGTCGAAAGCATGGGACATCCAGTGAGGATCGAAATCATTTTTCAGTAGTAACTGATCTAGCCAGACAAGCTTGCTAACCATTGCACCACGCCGAGGTGCCCATACATATTTCTTGTAGAAGACAGCAGAGGATTCGGAATGAAATTTTAATTTAAAAAAAAAAAAAAAATTCTTCGCATTGTAAGTCAATTAACTCCAACTGATATCTTTTTTTCTGCCACTTACTCCACAAATTAATTAAATAATTATTGTACAGGTACTAACCTGGCGGGCTGGACAAAAATCCTTCGCGGGCAGGATGTGGCTTGGGGGCCGGATGTAGCCTGGGAGCCGGGGGTTGCCGACCCTTGAAATAAATAAACGTGTCTGTCCGTGTGTCATAGACTCTTCTAACTCGGCCACTCTTGCTTCACATAGACATATTATACCTTTTTCGAATCCGGGTAATCCCAGGATTGAAAATCCGCCCTTCATCTAGTGCTTGAACATCCAGCATTGGAATTTTAGTCCGGATGTGGGAGGAACAGTTAAAAATTCAAAATTTTAAAATATTAAATACCTGAAAAAAATTAGTAATTTTAAAAGTTTTTAATTTATATTCAGTTTAAAGTAACACAAACACTTTGTAAATTAAAAAAAATGTTTTAAATTCAGTTTAAAATATCTCCAAACCTTTGTGAATTGAGGAAATCGATTTTATTTCTTCAAAATACCAAAGACTCAGAATTAAAGATTGAGGTTGCGTGACGTGAGGTTTTCAAGTTCCGCAGTGTTTGTGATTTGAAGAACTTAACTCGATTGTAGTAACTCGGAGCTCCGATGAGCTGTTTTCGCTGGTTCCCAGACATCATGAATTTAAGCGTTCAACTTGGCTGGCATTTCGCTCTCACCCTTTCACTGTCGAAACTGTCAAAGCCATCTCGTCTATACAATAGCTTCATGTCTCGCACCTCTCGTCTGTGGAATTCCCTCCCCTTTTCCTGTTTTCCTGATAGCTATAATCTCCAACTATTCAAATGTAATGTCAATCGACGTCTCCAGATGCCTTGATCTATCCCCTATCCTTCTCTTCATCCTTTCCTCTATCATTCCTATCTGCTCTCGCTCCAACTCTCTGTAACACCTTGCGTACTAGTGGCTTCCCCCCTTGTTTGGGGTGAAACGCTTATAAAAAAAAAAAAACAAAAAAAAAACTCAATTTTCAGTCTGAATTGAAATTTCAGCCTGAATTGAAATTTCAGCCTGAATCGGACTTTTGGCCCAAATTGATCTTTTGGCCCAAATCGATCTTTTGGCCGGAATTAGACTTTTAGCACGAATCAGAGTCAAAGAGAGATGTTGAATTTCCTGGGAGTGAATTGAGGAATTCAGTTATTTTTTAACAAATTATTTTTTCAAAATACCAAAGAATCAGAATTAAAGAGAGATGTTTTGTGACGTGAGGTTTTGAAGTTCCACAGATTTTTTGATTTGAAGAACTCAATTTTCAACCTGAACTGAAAATTTGGGCCAAAATCGGCCTTTTTGCCGGAATTGGATTTATAGCCTGATTCAGCTTTAATGTTCCGTGAAGTGAATTGAGTATTTCAGTTATTTCTTTAAACTGAGCATTGCTATTTTCCAAGATGAACCATATGTCCTTTTAGTTTTTGTCCGGAGGCCCAATCAGCCGTCCACAGGAGTTAGCTTAAAAATCTGAACGGAATACGGCTTGTTAGCCAATATGCAATATAGATGAAGAATTCAACTAAAAGAATTGAAAATAAATACAATGTATCTAAATACAAATTAGAGACCTGTCATAATAGATCATTCCATCTTAAATAAATCAACAATGTTTTGTGGTACTTTTTAATATCAACTCAAGATTTTTCTTGTTAAAAAGCGGAAGAATTTTAACACATTTAACATTATGGTTAAAAAAAATAGAGAATTTTATATACCGTTTTTTCGAAAATTAGCATGAGCAAAGCAAATTCACAGATTTGGACGAGAAAAAACCTCCAGAATGACGTCAAAATCTGTGGAAACCTGTCATCCTCTAATAGTTGTGTTTAGTTTAATTTGTAATGTAAATAAATATAGGTAGGTTTGGGGGTCGTACGCACCGGCAATGATCTTAGAGGTTAAGGAATGTAGGTAGAGAATTAATATGCACCCCCAAAATATATGATACAGATAGCTCCTTTCTACTACAGATCAATTTTCATAAGGTAGTATTCATATAAATTACAAATTTTATAGTAACCTAATTATTCATAATAATGGATCATCATACTTATTATAAAACCCGGGTTGTGTGTGTGTGTGTGTGTGTGTATGTTTATATATTGGATCGGATTTTCTACATTTTTCAACCGATTTCAACAAGACTTCACAGGACTACGTAAAATTACCTTGCGGTGGTTCTGACAGCGCCCAAAACTGGAAAAAACACAATTGTTTTTGCACGAAATCAATTTGAAAACACGATTAAGAGGCGTCACTGTCGCCAGAATGAAAGGGTGACAACTCATATCGAGTTATACTTATTATAAAACCCAGGTTGTGTGTGTGTGTGTGTGTCGTTTATATATGGGATCGGTTTCCTACATTTTTCAACCGATTTCAACAAAACTTCACTTTTTTTTGGCAGGTAGTGTTTCTTATTGTCTTGCACACTTTTTCTTTATTTTTACATTTAGAATGCTTTAAAAATTCAATTTACAAAACAATTGTTTATAATAAAATTCTATTCAATCGGTAGACTCATAACGATTGAAAACAATGTTTTTGTTTAAGTTTGGGTTTGACCAATTCGTAAAAAAAAACAAAAAAAAAACAAAAAACTAATTAAGACATGCGTGTCCGTCAACCTTAAACAATAATCTTTGTCAATTTCATTTTTCAGTCTTTATGATGGTCGATACTTGATCTATCTCTTACTGTTACATCCCCGGTAAACGCCGGGCTCTAATGCTAGTATGCAATATACGTGACCGATTCAACTAGAAAAACTAAAAATAAATACAATGTACCTAAATACAAATTAGAGACATGTCGTAATAGATCATTCCATTTTAAATAAATCAACAATGTTTTGCAGGAATTAAACTTGAGATTTTTCTTGTTAAAAGTTGAATAATTTTAACACATTCAACATTATGGATAAAAAATAGTGAATTTTATATAGTTTTTTTTTTTTCCGAGACTTAGCATGAACAAAACAAATTCACGGATTTGAACAAAAAAAGACCGCAGAATGACGTTAAAATCAGTGAAAACTTTTCATCCTTTAACAGTCAAACGTAGGTAGAAAAAAAAGCAAATGTCCAGAAGATAGCGATGGTCACAAAGCACTGTCCGGGCCGCCTATCTTCCCGGTCTACGGGTTTGAGGGTAGTACACATTGGCTTTGCCTCTCCCATTTACACTTTCTCTTCGTCGTCATTTTCTTTTAGTTCCCAAATAATATTTACGTTCATCCCAATATATAGTTAAAATCTACACACGACAAGATTAATTGAATAATGTCATTTCTCTTACGTCCCAGAGTATCATCGAGTGAAAGTCTGGGAATATTTTACTCCCATAAAGTAAAAATAAGACAAGATCCTCGATGTTTTTAATACTTTATTTCGTTTTATGATGTGATTCAATACAAACGAAGAGAATAAAATTCTTTCGGCACTTGGTAAATCTCTTTTATAATCGGTATAAATGTAATAAAACGACGTTCATGGAAAAGACACATTCAGAGTAAAATGGCTGCTTTTGTTGCAAACCAGTCTGATCAATATACCCTCTAAAATACTAGAACTAACACCAGCATCTATCAGGTTATCCCATAAGTTCTGTCCGAATTTTAACTTTTTGTTAAAATGAACGAAATTTATAAAGTATTTTATAATGTCTAATGGAGCTGAACATTATTTTTATGTTTAGATGCATTTAAACTGATCAAATTTTATTTCAGAGAACAATAAAATTAAATTTTGTTTGATTAAAACCCTGCTAACATGGAAGTACCCAAGAATCATTTCAGGCACATGATGCTTTATGAGTTCAAGAAAGGAAACTCAGCAGCCAAAGCGGCTAGAAACATTCACTCAGTTTATGGAGAGGAATGTGTGAATGAAAGAACTTGCAAAAGATGGTTTGCAAAATTCAGAGGTGGAGATTTCACCCTTGAAGATGAAGATCGAACCGGACGTCCAGTTTGATGAAAAGCTTCTTGAAGCAGCCCTTGAAGAAAATCCTGCTTTATCAGTTGAGGAATTGGCAGTGGTTCTCAGTTCAAACCATACAACTGTTCATCGTCATCTTCAACAACTGAACTGAAATGTTCCTAAACTTGAAAAATGGGTGCCTCATGATTTGTCTGAAAACAACCTCAAATCCCGAGTTGACATCTGCTCTTCTCTCCATTCTCACCAACTTGTTTCACCTTTTTTGGATAGACTTGTGACTGGCGACGAAAAAGGGATCTTTTATCGAAATGTTAAGCGTCGTAGACAGTGGCTTGGTAAAGGGGAATGACCCCAGCCACAGCCGAGAAGGGAACTTCATGGGCAAAAGGTTCTTCTTTCAATATTGTGGGATCGCCAAGGAATAATCCACTTTAAATTCGTAGCAACTAATGCAACAATTAATGCTCAAATATACTGTCAGCAATTAGAGCGTTTGAACCAAGCTTTAGGGAAAAAAAAACCTGCCCAATGAATCGAAAAGAGGTGATGTTTCATCAGGACACAGCAAGAATCACATAAAAAAAGATTGAAGAACTTGGTTGGGAGAAAATTCCTCATCCACCTTATTCTCCCGATCTTGCTCCTTCAGACTGCCATTTGTTTCGTAGCTTACAGAATCATTTGGAAGAAACAGCTTTTGTAACACAGGGAGAGGTTAAAACTGACATTTGTGAGTTCTTCAAATCAAAGCCGAAAGAATTTTACAGTAATGGAATTAGTAAGCTTGTTAATAGATGGAAGGAAGTCATAGATAATCAGGGAAAATACATTGTTGATTGAATCTGTAATTAAATGTAACATTTGGTCACTTGTTTTCTTTATTCAAAATTCGGACAGAACTTATGGGATGACCTGATATTTATACGACCAATAGTGACAAAGAATATGTTCTTCTGTGCACTATCTCCTTTCAGAACATGGTGATCATGGCTCTCCACAACTTCCTATTCTTTGTAGGTCTTATTAAGCTTCGTCTTTTTTTATTCCTAAATCCCGCCATCTATTTAGACAGGCTCGTTAGGAAAGGTTTATCTCTGTCCCTTTTACATTCAATATGTTTTCTTTTTCATTAAGGTTATCACAGTACAAGGCCCAAGAGTCATTCGAGGTAGAGGGTTACGTTAAAGTGCAGTTCATACGGATAGGAGTGGAAATAACGGTTAACTCTAGACATGAACAGGTTAAGATTGTAGCGATTGGGGAAGCATCCTCTTCGGAGTCTGTTCCACAGGGGAGTGGTCCGCGGGAAGAAGCAGTTCAAGTGGAACTTCAGTTCTCACCAATGGAATACAGAGGGAATGTGGGTGGTTTGTTACTATGTAAGTGTCATGGCGGGTCCTAGCCGTGAAGGCCAAGCCAAGCAGAACCAAGGAATAGAATGGTTTCGAGCACTTTCCATGGAAGTAGCGATAGAGTAGTGAGAGGTTCGCCATATCCCGCCTGAGAGAGAGAGAGAAAGAGGTTGGTGGGTGGAAAGTAATTCTTCTCAAACAAGAACTTAGAGGCTAAAAACAAAATTTGAAGACATGGCGTTACATTATTAAAAACAAAATTTGAAGACATGGCGTTACATTATTAAAAACAAAATTTGAAGACATGGCGTTACAATATTATAAATAAAATTTGAAGACATGGCGTTACATTATTAAAAACAAAATTTGAAGACATGACGTTACATTATTAAAAACAAAATTTGAAGACATGACGTTACATTTTTTTAAAAAAAAATTTGAAGACATTGCGTTTCATTGTTACAAAGAAAATTTGACTACATAGCGTTACATTGTTAAAAACAAAAGTTAAAGACAAGGCGTTACATTTTTTAAAAAAACATTTGAAGACATAGCGTTACATTATTAAAAACAAAATTTAAGACATGGCGTTACATTTTTTTTTTAAATTTGAAGACATGGCGTTACATTGTTAAAAACAAAATTTGAAGACATGACGTTTCCATGTTACAAAGAAAATTTGAAGACATGGCGTTTCATTGTTACAAAGAAAATTTGACTACATAGCGTTACATTGTTAAAAACAAAAGTTAAAGACATGGCGTTACATTTTTTAAAAAAATTTGAAGACATAGCGTTACTTTATTAAAAACAAAATTTGAAGACATGGCGTTTCATTGTTACAAAGAAAATTTGACGACATAGCGTTAAATTGTTAAAAACAAAAGTTAAAGACAAGGCGTTACATTTTTAAAAAAACATTTGAAGACATAGCGTTACATTATTAAAAACAAAATTTAAAGTCATGGCGTTACATTAGTAAAATCATAATTTGAAGACATGGCGTTACATTGTTAAAACAAAATTTGTAGACATGGCGTTACATTGTTAAAAACAAAATCAAGACTAGAAAGTGAGGACTTTGCAGCTCCCGCTAAAATATTGCAAGAGTACCCCACTTTCGGTCTGATCTGGCTCTTATAAAAGATGGTAGAAGATAGCATGAGGTGTCAGGTAATTACTGATGCCGTTCTGGAAGCTGACCCCTTTACTTGGATCTTTTGCAATGGGTCGTATGTATGAGTTCTACTTGAGGCCAGGTGTGAGTCTCAGGCCCAATATTTTCTCAAGATATTTCCGTCAAAGTCAGTTCTTTCTTTCTATGTGCCATAACATTTCAAAACGTAGGCGATCATGGCTCTTCACTGCCCTCTATCCCTTGCAGCTCTTAAAAAGTTCCTTCCCTCTGCCACTTCACACAACTACCATGTTTTGTTATCCACTTGCTTAAGCCCGCCAAGTATGTCACGCGTTGTTTTCCCTTGTCTCTCTTTCCCTCTATTCGACCCGTGAGTATCAGATTCTCTAGGCCCTCCTTCCTCATTATGTGTCCCAGGAACTTCAGCTGCCTCTTCCTGATGTTAAGTATCAGCCTCCTCCTTGTTTGCATCCTCTTTAAGACCTCATCGTTGCTCACACGCTAGGTCCATAATATCCTTAGCATCCTTCTGTAGGACTACATCTCCGTCACCTCGAATCTCTTCTTAATCTTTGAGGAAATCGTCCAACATTCGCTGCCGTAAAGAAGGACAGATGTCACGTAACAGTTCAGTATTCTTTTCTTTATTACCAAAGAAATCCTCCTGTCTCGCAATACTCTTCACAGCTTTTGGAATGTGTCCTTGGTCATCCCAATATGTTCAGTCCATGATATTCTTAGCATCCTTCTGTAGAACCACATCTCCGTCACCTCGAATCTCTTCTTAATCTTTGAGGAAATCGTCCAACATTCGCTGCCGTAAAGAAGGACAGATGTCACGTAACAGTTCAGTATTCTTTTCTTTATTACCAAAGAAATCCTCCTGTCTCTCATAATACTCTTCACAGCTTTTGGAATGTGTCCTTGGTCATCCCAATATGTTCAGTCCATGATATTCTTAGCATCCTTCTGTAGAACCACATCTCCGTCACCTCGAATCTCTTCTTAATCTTTGAGGAAATCGTCCAACATTCGCTGCTGTAAAGAAGGACAGATGTCACGTAACAGTTCAGTATTCTTTTCTTATTACCAAAGAAATCCTCCTGTCTCGCAATATTCTGCCCAGCTTTTGGAATGCGTCCTTGGCCATCCCAATACATCTACGGATCTCAGCATCTCAGAACGCTTCTCAGATATTTAAACTTCCGCCTCTGCTTGATCCTAGTCTTCCCGACCTGTAAATTCTTTGATGATTTAAAAAGAAGAAATTCTTCTATACAACAATTGAACAATGCCATGTTTAACTACGCAAAAATATCAATCCCTTTCCTCGCTCATATTGAGGAGATTTCCGGAAGTGGCGCTGTCGATGAATTTTGTATTGTAAATTAATTTGTACGCATAACGGAAGCTTCCTATGAGAACATTCTTATCAGTTTTGATGGGTACTATGCTAATGGGTTTATCAGAACTGGCTTTTAAAACGCGGTCAAGTATTTTCGATATCTCTTTGGATTTCTATTTACTTACTAAGAAAATCGAATAAAGTCGGAGTTATCCAACTTACGTTGGAGTTTCTCAATTTCTAATTTCTTAAATCCTTAGATTAGCAAACATAAAAGAGACATTATCAAAGTCAACATATGTACTAGAATTGTCCTTCCAAAAATGATTTTCGGTGTCCTCACCCGAGTTTCATTGGCAATAGATGGCAATGAGCAAGAAACCTTATGCACATTTTAAACAACACCAAAATTGGTCTTTGATGCCCTGATCCGAGAGTCATTGGCAATAGTTGTATACAGTGAACAAGAAACCTTGTATACACATCAAACAACACGAAACATTGATATTGGTGTCCAACTTACTCTTTATCTCTCTCACACACACACTCTCTCTCTCTCTTTCCCCCTCTCTCTCTCTCTCTCTCTCTATCTATCTATCTATCTCACATACACACGCACTAACACACAAACAGTATTTCCAAGTGGGGTTAGACATATATAGGTAAAATCGACTTTTAAAAAAATGTCGAAATTGACAAGAAGTTCAAATTCCAATTACTTTTTAATTAATAACGTTAACGTGTACCTAGTAAATTAACTCGGACTCGGTGACTGATTTATTCTAGCTGTGATTCAACTTTCTCCAGTAAAAATTTTAAAAAAAGTTCGTTATGACCCATGTGATCTACGAGTGGTTCCTTAAGTCAAGGAGCGTTAAATCGATGTTTTACTGGAATGATGCTAAAGTTGAACATAGCCGTTTCCTTATAAGTAAACATTCAGAGGAATGAACAACTAGCTTTCTCGTCGGTTGAAGAGGAAAAAATTAAAAGTGTTTTTTTTTTCAGGAAGGTCCACTATTATCTCTCGTTCGAATACTGATGGAAATTTCCTTCCTAAACTTTTGTTCAGGGTGTCGTGGAAAGCGAACACCTTGATTATAATCTTACTTTTGCTTCTAGTTAAATGTGCTGCATATTTTAATTGTCGCTTTTGTTGGGATACTTCCAGTTTTCTTATTTGGTAAATGTTTTTGGTTCTGGTAACGAAGATAAGAATTGAAATCTACAAGCAATCCATACTGATTATATATATATATATATATATATATATATATATATATACGCAAGTATAGTATTTGTGTATACGGAATAAATTCCAATAACCAAAAAATACTCTTTTTAAAAGATTGCTTAATACAGAGTAGAGCAATTAAAATTATTTATTCAAAAATTATAAGATAAATATATTATAAAATCACTACAAAAATAGCCATTTTGTTTCAACACCTGGTGTCTTATCAAGTGATGGTGTCGAATGTATCACCACTTATTTCGAGCATTCTTTCAATGAATTGTGGTAGCAGATGTTCTGAAAGTAGTATTTATATCTGTCACTAAAATCTGACTGAGTTACAGGTATTCTCTTGCCTGTAAGAAAGTGGGTATGATCAAAGTCGAAAAAGCTATTATGCTACGTTTAGTCCGGTGCCTCTGCTATTTGTCTTGAGCTCCTTGATAAAATCCAAAGAAGAATTAGTGATATTATTGGTCCTGATCTGGCTGCTCGGCTTCAGTCATTTTCCCACCATTGTAAGGTTGCCTCTCTGTGTCATTTCTATAAATACATTTATGGTGATTGTTCAGATGAGTTCTTTGCTATGGTAACTATACCTTTTGAATTTAAGGTGCCCCTGCTATTTACCTTGAGTTCCTTGATAAAATCCAAAGAAGAATCAGCAATAATATTGGGCCTGATCTGGCTGCTCGGCTTCAGTCACTTTCAACCGCCGTAATTGTTCGGAAGAGTTCTCCACGATGGTACCTAAACTTTATGAATTTAAGCGCAGCACTAGACTGGCATCAAGATTCCATCAATTTACAGTTAAGCTGGCTGAGATGTAGTCGTGTAGCGAAGGAGAAATACGTTACTACCGTTCTTTAGGCTATATAAATTGATTTTTTTGGAGAATCGTTTGCAATTACTGTCATTATCGTGGTAGACATTTTATTGTTTTGGTAAATTACGTTCCTTCTGTTTGATTGAAACAATAAACATGCCATCTGCTTTAACAATATGCATTTATAATGCAAAGGCATAATGTCATTAAAAATCTGTCAATATATTTCTGAGAAGAGGTATTATGTACACTATTTACATTATTCGGACTATTGTCCTCATCTTTTTATTGCCATATTTATCCGATCCTTCAGTATCTGTCTATATTTCTGAAATGAGGTATTATTTACACTATTTACATTATTCAGACTATTGGCCTCATCTTTGTTGCCATATTTATCTGATCCTTCAGTATCTGTCTATATTTCTGAGATGAGGTATTATGTACACTATTTACGTCATTCGGACTATTGTCCTCATCTTTGTAGCCATATTTATCCGATCCTTCAGTATCTGTCTATATTTCTGAGATGAGGTATTATGTATACTATTTACATTATTCGGACTATTGTCCTCATCTTTGTTGCCATATTTATTACAACGTTTCAGCCGTTGTGCGCTTCGGCCTTCTTCAGGTGGTTGG
Organism: Acanthosepion pharaonis; assembly: GCA_903632075.3. NCBI lineage: Eukaryota > Metazoa > Mollusca > Cephalopoda > Sepiida > Sepiidae > Acanthosepion > Acanthosepion pharaonis. The sequence continues at coordinate 361,713 of CAHIKZ030000860.1, read as the reverse complement.
AATGGCGAACTGGACCCTTTATTTCTCTCAGTGGTGTAGTTCCACGTGCCATGTTTAATGAATGTCAGTTATTGATCCGACTAAGATAGATACATATAGATGCTAATAGATTGTTATATAAATAGATATGAACTGACTGAGATAGATAGATGTAGATATTTATAGACTATATAGATTTTTTTTTACATTCAACATCACTTGATAAGACACCGGAGGTGTTGAAACGAAATGGCTATTTTTGTAGTGATTTTATAACATATTTATGTTATAAATTTTTTAAAAATAAATAATTTTATATTATATATATATATATATATATATATATATATAGCAGAGTCTATATATATATATATATTTATATTTATATATACGATAGATATGAACTTACTGAGATCTATAAATATCTACATCTATCTATCTATCTCAGTCAGTTCATATCTATCAATATCCCCTTGTCAAACTGGCGCCATATTTTTTATCAGCACTGTGATTTGAGCGTGCCGAATTATTATAATGGTTTAATAAAATTCCCAGAATTGAGCAAACAAAACTTTTATTAATGTTGCATGTGAATGTTTATGATCAAAAGAAGCTAATAAATAAGATAATCAAACAAATAATAACAGATACAAACAAAGACACAGTTTTAAACAAATTAATTGGGAATGTGCTTTCCTGTTTTGAAATTACTTGAAGAAGTCGATGATCCATAGAATTTAATTGTAGGATGTCATCTGCTGTAATGGCGCGAGATATGTCAAGAATTGCTTCCCATAACTCAGCGTTGCTCCTGAATTGTCGTTCGTTGGCGTACAGTCTTCGCTACATGATGCTCCAAAGGTTATCGATTGGGTTCAAATCCGGTGAATTTGCTGGCCACTTCATTTTTCGAGGTCCATCGAAGCCTGTTTCAAATATTCAGTAGTCTTGTGAGCAGCATGTAAGGGACCATAATCTTGCATAAAAACAATGGCCCTTCTGAAGTCAATTCTTTGCCTTTTCATCGACGGTTCAAGATGCTCCTTCATAAACGCTATGTGTGCTAATGTTTTTTCCAGTAATACCACCCCAGATCATTATGCCCCACCGCCTTGTTGGCGTCTCAAACGCTGATGGCGATTCTGTCCGTTGATTACCCAGCCTTTGCACCATCTATCTGGCCCATCAAGTGTTGCTCGAGTTTCGTCTGTGAACAAAACTTTAGAGAAGTCAATCTTCATATTGTCCTCGGCCCATTTCAATCAATTTTGAATTTGATTTTTCGTCAACGGAGGCTTCGATACAGGTTTGACTGTTGTTGCTATTTCCCTCAGATACCAACACCGAGTACTTTTAGACACAGTAGGATCCCCAATGCGACTGAAAAGCTCTTGACTGGTAAGTCCAGTGTTCTTCGTGGCCTCTCATTTAAGTCGTGACATGAGACGACGTGAAATAACCCTCGACTTTTTCACTGTTTGATGACACCTCCCTAACATTTTACAAATTTCTAGGGTAGATATACCTTTTGAGACTTCTGAGGCGATAATTTTCGTTTCAGCATCACTTAAACTGCTTTTACGGTCCATCTTTTCACTAAATTCTTACAATTTTCTAATAATGTGGCACGCTCAAATCACCGTGCTGATAACAAATATGGCGCCAGTTTGTTTACATTGCGCAGATCAGTACGAAAATTTCAGTGATTGCGCAGGTCTGTGTTACCAACATTGTGTGAAAATTTTGTGTGAATTGATTGGACGGTTTTGAAATATTAGAAAAAAGTTATCTCGATAATAATTTGGCACAATGTGTATATATATATATATATATATATATATATATATATATGAACAGACTGAGTTAGATGTGAACAGACTTAGACAGATATGAACAGACTGAGACAGATAGATATGAACAGACTGACACAGATATATACACATATATATATATATGTGTGTGTGCATATATATATATATATATATATATATATATATATATATATATATATATATATATATAGACATTGATAGGTATGAGCAGGTTCAGAAGGATATAAACTGAGAGAGATAGATGTAGATATTTATAGACTCTGGATATATATATATATATATATATATATATATATATATATATTTATAGACTCTGATACATACATATATATATATATATATATATATATATATATATATATATACAAAAGAAATAATCACACGTAGAATCAATCAGTAATATTAATGCTATTATTGTCGCCAATAATAGCATTAATATTAGTGATTGATTCTATGTGTGATTATTTCTTTGTATATAAATTATATGCTGCCTAATGTTTTATGTTTATATATGTATATATATATGTGTGTGTGTGTGTTTGTGCGTGTGTGTGTGTGTGTGTGTGTGAACAGATTGAGATAGATGTAAACAGACTGAGATAGATATGAACAGACTGAGATACACATGCATACACACACAATTATATAGACACCTAGATAGATATGAAGAGACTGAGATAGATCTATTGATAGATAGATATGAATAGATTGAGATAGATAGATTGATATATATATATATAGATATGAACAGAGACCAATAAATGTAGATATGAACAGACTGAGATTAATAGATAGATATATTAATAGATAGATTTATTTTTTAATCATTTCAACCCAAGCAAGACAGGAATGCCACCAGCACGCAGCGAGTTACAGCGAGTGAACATGAGGTAAAAACTGGGTATAGTGGAGATTTTAGAAAGAATAAAAATGAATGGGATTCAAGAAGATGGCGATTGACGTTGCATTAAAACTTTTGATTTCTTTATGTATTTAAGCAATTAAATGGAAGGGAGTTCCACGGGTTGTGCGGTGGGGAATGCGGTTACATTTAACTATTTCAACAATAAAAGGATGAGACCTTGATGCCAATTTATTAGCACCCTTAAATTCATGCAGTCGGGGCTTCAGGGACAAAAGTTCGTCAGATTAGTAGCCATGAAAATATTTGTAGAAAAGACAGAGGGAAGCGATATCATGTTGGTGAGAAATTGACTGAAGTCGAGATGCCAAGTCAGAACCGATTACATTGCAGATCCTTCTTTGGATTTTTTCAGGAACCGGGAGATGAACAGTAAGAACACCAGATATGGCATCAATATTCAATGCATGAATGAATTCTAGATTTGTAAATATGCAAGATGGATTCTGACGAGAAAAAACCTTCTAGAACGACACAGTGATACAACAGTCCTAGCAGTAGATACAGCTATTGTTTCAATGAAGTCGTTTCACTTCAAGTCAGTTGAAAAATTGAGACCAAAAGAAAGCGCAGTGTGTCGCTCTCCAAGAGTCTAGCATCAGCCATGATGATGTCGGGTAGGAAAGTTTCTCTATGGTGTTCAAATGAGAACAGTTTCCTTTTGGAGGCATTAAAATTTACAAGCCATTTTCTGTCCCAGTTAGCTCCTGATTGGAGGTCCTTTTCAAGAACAGTGCCTGATATAACTTTGTCAGCTGTAGCAGATTTGCTGTTGACACAGGAGTAAGTGGCAGTGTCATCTGCATAAATGCCTTCTTGGAAACTGATGACATCTTCAAGATCATTGATAAAGATCAGAAGCAGCGTGGGACTCAGGATAGAGGCCTGCGAGACACCAGATTCGTGTGAAAGCATAAAGAAACGAGCCCATTCAAAACAAAGTGAATTTCTGCCTAAATTTTAATAAAACCATTAGGTTTGGTATGAGAGGTATGATTTGTGTGAAAGCATATGGAAACGAGCCCATTCAAAACAAACTTTATTTCATTATTTGATAGGAACAAAATAAATGGGATTAAATAGAACATTCGTCTACTAATACCGTAGGCATGGAGATTATAGAGAAGACAAGTGTGCCAAACCCTGTCAAACGCCTTTGAGATATCTAGAGGAACAGCTCGAGCTTCGCCGTTATTATCAAGAGCTTGATGTACATTCAGTTCCGTTAAGAAAATGAAGCCATATTGTTTGTCAAAGAGTAAGTCGTGAGATGTCTGATGCTTAACTATTTCAGGATTGATTAAAGCCGAAATATTTAGCCGAAAAGCAGTAGGAGATTAATAGGGTGATAGTTAGAAGTTCCTGCAGGGGAGGACTTCGAAGGATGGAAAGTCGCCAAGGCAAACGTTGTGGAAAGAACAAGAACTAGCTGAGAAGCACATTTCTTTAGCACGACGGCTGGGATCTTGTCGCCAACCGC
>CAHIKZ030000860.1:350000-355000 GCA_903632075.3 Acanthosepion pharaonis | reverse complement strand
ACTAAAGGCAAATACATATATATATATATATATATATATATATATATATATATATATATATATATATATATATCAAATAAAAATATAAAACTTAATATTGCGAGACATATTAAACAAACGGGTGAAGCTTCACCCGTTTTTTAATATGTTTCATTTTTTAATTTTCGCAATATATATATATATATATATATATATATATATATAGACATGGACCGGAATGAAAATAATCTACCCTCATAGTTTAAATAAAAGGATTCATGAATTCTCTGAAGGTCACCCATATCAAAAGAGACCTGAAGAAGTCCTGTGAACATAACGACCGAAATGTTGTAATAATAACAATAAAGATGAGGGCAGTATGTGTGTCTCTAGAGACCAGGGATCTTCACCCTAAAGGTTATGCCTCAGCTGCTGATGGTGGCACAGCATCTGTTATGGCAAAACACTGACAGTCTCGATTGAAATGCATGTGAAGACGTTCTCAACCCCCGACACCCAATGTCACCGTCTTGTTCTTTTTTTTTTCCTTTGGGTACCTTCACCCCCACGGCAAGTCACCGTTTCTTCTCTCCTTGCTCCAATCCTCAATGTAAATCATATCTCCAGCATGAGCGATTGTTGGCGATGTCTTCCCTCAACGTGATGTCCATGCCCATCGCCCCCGTGTGCCTTTTGAAGATTTAAAGCAGACCACCTTCGTACCCTCTTGCTGATGTCCAGTTCCACGTACTTCCTTCAGAATCCTCCCATTAGTATATTTTTACATCTCGTGTTTTACCGGTGCGATGAGGCGACGTTGGAATGTCCTCAATGAGTCCAAATGTAAATAATGATAAATCCTCATCCAAGAAATTCAGATAGCATTATTTTAGCACTAGTTTTACTATGTTTTAGTCTCAACTCTGGTTTGTTATACACTTCATTATTATTATTATTATTATTATTGATTATTATTATTATTATTATTATTTTCTTTGATTTTGGCGTTTACATTTCTTTCCGGGTCCCGGTTCGGATTTAGGAATAAATCATGACCTTTCCATGACAAAAAAAAAAAAAAAAAAAAAAAAAAATTAAAAGATAAAGGCTGTACTGTACTTCAGAACAATTTTTTTGTATCTCATTGAGGCATGGGCTTCCAGGAATCCCTTCAATTAGTCTACTGCAATCTTTTCCAACCAATCCTAGGGCTTCAGCTACACCCCATATTTTTCGATTTCTATTAGGTTGGTGCAAAAATAATGTCGTTTTCTCACATATGTTACTTTTATATGATTTCTGAATTAATTCATTGATATATATATGCATGTTATATATCTTTTGAAGCGCGTTTTCGCTCTATCGAATAACACGATTCGTTACCGTTCTCAATCTCTTCATTCATTTTTTGCAGGCTTTTCGACAGAATGGACAAAAATTCAAATCCGCGGATTTTCTTGTTCAGTTCAAACTAGGCCGAAAAGCTGCCGAGACAGATCGTGATATCAATGATGCGTTTGGCCCAGGAACCACTAACGAACGTGTGGCACAACGGTGGTTCAAGAAATTTCGCAATGGTGACGAGAGCCTCGAAGATGAAGACGGTCGCGGCCGGCCGACTGCAGTTGATAACGAACATTTGAAAGCCTTAATTGAAAAATCCTCTCAAAACCACACGAGAAGTTGTGTTGAACTCGAGGTTGACCCACTCAACAGTCGTTCGCCATTTAAAGCAAATAGGGAAGTCAAAAAAAAGTTGGATAAATGGGTGCCCGCATAGTCTGAACGATAATCAAAAAAAAATCGTCGTTTGAGATGTCTTCTACGCTCCTTCTGCGCAACAAAAACGACCCATTTCTCGAGCGGATTGTGACGTGTGATAAGTGGATCCTCTACGACAACCGGCGACGTTCGGCACAGTGGTTGGATGCCGGAGAAGCTCCACAACACTTCCGAAGCTGAAATTGCACCAAAAAAAAAGGTTATAGTGACTGTTTGGTGGTCTGCGGACGGTCTCATCCATCACAACTTCTTGAATCCGGGCGAAACGATTACGGCGGAGAAGTACTGCCGACAATTGACGAAATGCACCAGAAGCTCCAACGTATGTGCCCGGATTGATCAATATGAAGGGACCAATTCTCCTCCATGACAACGCTCGCCCGCATGTTGCTCAACTGACCCTGCAGATGCTGAACGAATTGGGCTATGAGACTCTGCCTCATCCGTCATATTCACTGGACCTCTCGCCCACCGATTAGCACTTTTTCAAGCATCTCGACAACTTCCTGCGCGAAAAATGCTTCAAAAGCCGAGATGATGCCGAATCGGCCTTCAATGACTTCATCGCTTCCAGAACACCGGATTTCTATGCTAATGGGATAAATAAACTTGTTTCTCGTTGGCAAAAATGTGTCGATTCTAATGGTTCTTATTTCGATTAATAAAGTTTATTATGAAAGGAGTTATGATCTTTTGAAGTGGAACGTCAAAAAACGACATTATTTTTGCACCAACCTAATATTTCAAGGTCCTTGTATTTTGACAGCTTTTTGAACATCTTCAAATATACATTGCAATCAGCAGGGACTGCCATATCAATGAGGAGACATTTTTTGTTTGTGGTCGTTAATAACAATATCTGGGCGGTTGGCCTTTATTGTTCTGTCAGTGTCAGTTTTCTTGCCGTAGAAGTTGCAGATTTTCCAGTGCAGATATTGGCCCACTCTGTCATGTCGGGTTTTATATTCAGTGGGTGCCAACATCGTGCAACCTGATACATGATGATCAATCGTTTCTGGATATTTATCACAGAATCTGCATTTTGGGCTGACACAATATTTTAGCATATGTGCTTGATAATTCCTAGTTAACAAGCATTGGTCCTGCGCAGCAAGGATAAAACCTTCAGTTTCAGCTTTCAACCCTGCACTACGTAGCCACTGATGGGTACGGGTTTTGTCTACGTCAGCTTGTTTGGTACGGGCAGAGTATTGGCCATGAAGCGGTTTATCTTGCCATCGCTTCTGTATCTGGTCGGTTGCATTCGTCTTTGCTGTCTTTTTTAGGTATTTTGCAATTTCAGTCGGTGTATTGTGCTGTTTCGTTTGATTTCTGGCGTTTACACATTTCTTTCCAGGTCCGGGCCAGAGACCTAAGGTCGGAAATGGCACCATGATATTTTCCACTGAGAAATATTTTAAAAAACTCGCATATTTTATATCGATAAAGCCCTTCGTAAGGTGTAGGCTGTACACGTGAGAACATTTTTTATTATTCCTTTAAAGCATGGGCTTCCAGGAATCCCTTCAATGAGTCTATTGGAATCTTTGCCAATCAATCCGAGGGCTCCATCTACCAACTGGAATTCTTGACGTTCTCACGTGCCATATTTTTGAGATTTCGATTTCAAGGTCCTTGTAATTTGATAGATTTTTTGAATATCTTCAAAGATATATTACAGTCAGCAGGGATAAGGAAAATTTTTTATGTTTGTTTGCGGTCTCTAATAACAATGTCTGCCATATCAATAAGAAGGCACTTTTTTGTTTGTGGTCTTTTCTAACAATATCTGGGCGGTTGGCTTTGATTGTTCTGTCAGTGTGTATTGTGTAGTGCCATAGAATTGTAACAGGTCCTATCTCCGTAAACGGGTCTGGGTGGTGTTCATACCATTTTCTTTCAGTTTCCTTCCCGTAGAATTTGCAGATTTTCCATTGGCCAACTCTGTCATGTCGGGTTTTATACTCAGTGGGTGCCAATACCGTGCAAGATGATCAATTGTTTCTGAATATTATTATTATTATTAATATTTCTTTATATGTCTGCTGTATACTCTTTTCTTTCCTAGTAGACCTAAGGTCGGAAATGGCTTCATGACATTTTCACTGAATATTTTTGCAACAAAAAAGCAACCTACGACCACACATATTTTATATAGATAAAGTCCTTCGCAAAGGGTGAGCTATACTTGTGAGTAGAATGTTCTGTGTTTCTTTAAGGCATGGTCAACCAGGACTCAATTCACATGGTCTGTCGGAATCATTCCCAATGAAACAGGGCTCCAGCCACAACTGAAATTATTGATGTCTTCATATGCATTATATTCCTTGCATTCACTTGCATTCGCAAATATCCTCTGGATGAGGTATGAATCCATTTCCTTCCCCAATCTATGAGTTAAATAGTAAGACTTGCATCTGGAAAAAACATTGTTAATCCCGAAAAAATGTTAATGTAATATTCACTCGAAAAATAAAGATTCATACTAGAATATTTTATGTTTCAGTTTTGAATAACCTACACAGGGTTGATAAGCTGTAAATGAAAAAAGAATCAAGCAGAATAAAAAAAAAAATGGCAAAATCGTTTGATAGTATTCCATTCACTAAAAACGTCGTGTTCTTACCATTTTTCCTAGTCATCATAATGCTACAAATTCTCTATAAAGTCCTAATTAGACCCCATATCTCCAATTTCCGTGACGAGTGACAAGAAATAAAAAGAATTTTTGAAAATGTAGACACTAATATGCACCAAAGACAAAAGTTTTTGGTCTGTTTTTCTTTTCTTTTTCTCATTTAGTTTCATTCAGATTTTTCTTTGCTTTTTTTTTTTTTACTTTTCTTTTTCGTTTTTCTTTTATTTTCCCCGTATAGTTTGATTTAGATTTTCTTTCATTTTTCTTTGCTTTTTACTTCTTTTTTCTCGTCTTTTTCATTATTCTTTTCTTTTTCTCATATAGTTCCATTTAAATTTTCTTTTCTTTTTTCTTTTCTTTTTCTCTCCTTTTTTTCATTTTTCTTTCCCTTTTCTCATGTAGTTTCTTTTACATTTTTCTTTTCTTTTTACTTCTTTCTTCTATGGTTTTTTTGTTTTTCTTTTCTTTTTCTCATATAGTTTCTTTTAGATTTTTCTTTGCTTTTTACTTACAGATTTCTTTTCTTTTTTCTTTTCTTTTTCTTTCCTTTTTCCTTTATTTTTCTCACGTTGTTTCTTTTAAATTTTTCTTTGCTTTTTCT
>CAHIKZ030000860.1:287500-347500 GCA_903632075.3 Acanthosepion pharaonis | reverse complement strand
CATTGAGCCCTCAGTTTATTTTATATTTATTTTATATTTTATGCCTTTTATCTTTTATTCATACCAACAATAGTGTATGTGCGCGTCTACACGTATGTGTGTGTGTCTACGTGGAAGTTTCTCTCACGGCCCATACGGTAGATCTGAAAAGCGTCATGAACACCCCTTAATCTCTCCCCTGTTGACATGAGCATCGCTACAGATAAAAAAGCTAAGGTCCCGACACCGAAATAGAATTACCTCTGCGTATGTATGTATGCCGGAACACACGGATTTGTATGTGCGCCTAACCTGTAATTACTTATATGGATGTTTTGGCGTCAACTAAAATACATACACCTGTATGTATATGTCTATGCGTATGATAGTGTCACCCCCAAACAAACAATGTATATCCCCCTTCCTCAACCAAATATAGTCAAGCAAGCATAAGTAGATCCAATTTTAAAAAATAAACAAGTACGTCTGATGACTGTAAACTCAGGTTCATCAAGTCTTATCCAAACATCTTAGTATGTTAGCTCTATCACTGATATTGAGTACTTTCCTCTAAGTATATATATATATATATATATATATATATATATATATATATATATATATATATATATTTATATTCCTCCAGTCTGTTTCTCAAACTTAGTCACATTTTTTATATATATATATATATATATATATATATATATATATATATATATATATATATATATGGACAAAGTCCGAAACAATTATTCTAAGACATTTGTTTATACGTTCTTTTTATAGATACAAATATATAAGTAAAATATTACCATCTTAAAAATAATTGTCGGACTTTGTCCATTTCATAATGTGTGACGTCATTTGGAAGATTTTAATTTAAAAACATTAAAATCAACCTTGCTAACCGAAACACTCCTCTGTGGCTCAATTGGTAAAAGCACGTCAGGCTATATGACGGTTCCGTATAAGATACAGGTTCGATTCCTGTCGGAGGACGAATATTTTCTATGACAATTTCTCAGACATTCAGGCCGGTAAATGTTATTAATACTGTTCATTATAAATTTACTTTAATATTTGTATCTATAAAAAAGAATGTATAAACATAAAAATGTCTTTTATATATATATATATATATATATATATATCTGAATTGAAAATTAATTCCAATAGAATTGTTAAATGAGGAATAAGTAATCTGACTGATTTGTTTTTTAGGGTTTATCACCCTTTTCCAGGTTATTTGCTGCCAGAAAATTTTTTTTACATTCTAAGAATTTCTTTGGTATAATAATAATATTACTGATACATTTCCTACTAATTAACCCATAGCAGGAGGGAGAAGTGGTGGATTCCTAACTTCCCCAGGGGTATTTTACACATAAGTGAATATAAAGAATCAGACTGGAATTTGAACTCGGCACTCGGATTTTCAACACCGTGCCGTCATCCATTACACTACCGGTCTGTGGATTACATGATCCTTGGAATTATTCATACGGATTACCAAAAAACTTCATTAACTAACTAAAATTCCAATGATGATGTAATCCAGAGAGCTCAATGTAAAAACAGAGCAAATGTTAATTATATTAAAAAACGGACAATTTTAAGGGTTCATGGGATTATAATTTATTTCCTTAGGACGATGAATTTGGTCTTAATTCTTCAGATCTCCATTTTCATATAAAAATATTGGTGATGAATTTATCCAGGCTTTAAAACCTTACATATTATTATATTTTAATTTATTCACACATGGGTTTGAGGAGGCAGTTTCAAGTTGGTATAAGGTGATAGAGAGAAGTAGAAAGACGATATTCGAAATTAGATAGGGAAAAGAGATCATATATATATATATATATTAGATAGGGGAAAGATATATATATATATATATATATATATATATATATATATATATATATATATATATATATAATGGACTCTCCCTTCGGTTTCGACGTATGAAGATCTGACAATTTAACGAATTGATTCAGTTATGAAATTTTCTGCGATAATCTTAAGTGGCACTTAAGACCCGCTAGTGATTTACAAAGGAGGCCGCATATGGAGCAAGAGTGGGGATTGTGAGATGAGATCACTGTTAGATTGGCTGACCGTTTAGATCTTGCTCTCGCTTTTTGGGGACGATTCAGACAAGCAAATTGAAAACTCCTGAGTCCACTAAAACACGTTGATCTCCACTCTAACCGCTTCAAGGCTAAGCGCTTGAATGTGTGATGAGGTATATTGACAGCTGACAAGTATATATATATATATATATATATATATATATAAAGACAGATTTGGTTGAATAATTGAGACATATCATGTCGATTTGTTTTGATTGTGATCGTTTCTAGCTCACGGATCTCATTTATTGAAAAATACCAAAATGTTCTTTCAAATATTTTTTTATTTTCTCGAGTACTTTCAGTCTCACCTGAGACCGTCTTCAGGGGTTAAATTGTCTGTGAATGCGTTTATTTATTTCTATAAGTTCAAAACATTTTGAAATTTTGAAATCTAGAACGCTGCATATCGCCGTAAATAGAAGAGTTGAAACGAAGCTTACTATGATCTACAAAGGGCAGGAAGTTGGGGAAAGCCATGATTGCTTGTATAAATGGATGGGTGAAAATAGACTTGCATGGATAACAAAAAGACAAACCTTACTAAAATCTACAAACTACAGGAAGTTGAGGAAAGCCATGATTGCTTGTGCAAATGGATGGCAAAACAAGGACTGGGTTAGATAATGAAAATCAAACCTTACGGAGATCTACAAATGATAGAAAGTTGGGGAGAGCTATGGTTGCTTGTATAAATGAATGACATAACAGACAGGGATAGATAACAAAAAGACAAATCATACTAAAATCTATAAAAGACAGGAAGTTGGGGAGAGCCATGACTGTTTGTGTGAATGGATAGCAGAAGAAAGTCTGAGATAGATAATGAAAGTCAAAACTTACGTAAATATACAAATGATAGGAAGTTGGGGAGAGCCATGATTGTTTATATAAATGGATGGCAGAACATAGACAGGGTTACATAACAAAAAGACAAACCATACTGAAATCTATAAAGGACAGGAAGTTGGGGAGAGCCATGATTGCTTGTATAAATGGATAGCAGAACAAGGACTGATATAATGAAAGTCAAACCTTACGTAGATCTACAAATGGTAGGAAGTTGGGGAGAGCCATGATTGTTTATATAAATGGATAGCAAAACATAGATTGCGATAGATAACAAAAAGACAAACCATACTAACAACTATAAAGGACAGGAAGTTGGGGAGAGCCATGATTCCTTTTGTAAATGGATAGCAGGACAAGGACTGGGATGGATAATGAAAGTCAAACCTTACGGGGATCTACAAATTATAGGAAGTTGGGGAGAGCCATGATTGTTTATATAAATGGATGGCAGAACATAGGGATAGATAACAAAAAAAACAAACCATACTAAAATCTATAAGGGACAAGAAGCTGGGGAGAGCCATGATTGCTTGCGTAAATGGATAGCAGAACAGGGACTAGGGCGATACAACTTTTTATTAAGTTTTGGGCCTTTTTTCAACATACTATGCTGTTTTTTCATCGCAAAAGATGCGGTGACACATGCAAAACACGCTTTGTCTCTTTCGATTCGTGACTGACGAGGCAGAAAATATTCTCAGTGTAGGTTGCCATTTCTTTCTATGGTAGATTGGTTGCCAAGCAAGGCACTGTCAGTTCTGCTATTCAGCTCGTAGCTGGTGCAGGGCAGAGATGAATTCATGCCTTTCACAAGGGTATTTGCATATAAGTGACTGTAACAAACCTGACTAGAATTTGAACTCGTCTCTCTGATTTTCCATTACAACACAACGCACATACATTATCAATAACCTGTGAAAAGGTTGATAAGCCGTAAAAACGAAAATGATCCATGACTCAGATTCTGAACACTTAAATCAAGCAGGTACAGGCATTTAAATATCTACGAAGTGTTCTAATAGAGGAGGGTAAGTGCAACACTGGCATCTGAAGACGTATTCGGATGGCCAAAGTTGCATTCCAAAACCTAAGCAGAGTATTAAGAGACAGGAAAATTTTACTAGAAACAAAGAAAACAGAACTGAACTACTAAGTGACATTTGTCCTCCTGTATAGTAGCGAATGCTGGACAATCTCTTCAAAGATGAAGAAAAGACTCGAAGCAACAGAAATGTGGTTCTACAGAAGGATGCTAAGGATACCATGGGCCGAACATGTGAGTAACAACAATTTTTTGGAGAGAAGGAAAACAAAGAGGAAACTTATGCTTAACATCAGGAAGAAGCAGCTGAAATTTCTGGGACACGTAATGAGGAAGGTGGGCTTGGAAAATTTGATACTCACAGGACGGATAGAGGGAAAGTTGGACTGGGATAAGCAACGCGTAATAAACTTAATAGGTTTAAGCAAATGGATGGCAGAACAGGGTTTGGGAAAAATAACAAAAAAGACAAAACTTATTAAGAGCAACAAGGGACAGGAAGATGTGGAGAGCCATGATTGCCTACATCAATGTATTTCTCCTCTTCATATAAATTTCAAATTCTGAGTGCTGTTAAATGTATGATATTTATGAACCTTTTGTTTCGTATTGAATAATTACGGCATTGAATGAGGGCTAGGAGAATCTGATACTCACAAGACAGATTGAAGGAAAGAGGAAAAACAGCGCGTCACTTGATGAGCTTGAGCAAATGGATGGTAGAATAGGGTTTGGCAGAAATAACAAAAAGATAAAACTTATTAAGAGCTACAAGAGACAGGAAAATGTGGAGAGCCATGATCGCCAACATCTTAAAAGGACACGGCACATAAAATGAGAAAAATATATATAAAAAAATAAATATTTACTCTTTCTAAACGATAAAAAACAATCAGTTTACGCAAAGCCTTATCTTATAAAGACCATTTTGGTTTTTTAAGTCTCATCAGGTTATCGTAGGTTATTTAAAGCCAGGAAATTGTAGGTTATTGCAGGTTATTTAAAGCCAGGAAATCTTTTAGATCAGAAGAGTATTGTCTCTTATTCATGAGGTATTGGCAGGAGTCGTTAAACACTTCCTTCTTTTTTAATTCATTTTCTCACTGAAACTAAGTAGAGCTCCTGATATGTCTTTTCACGTGATCAAAACGAATAGTCTATTATTAATGACTAGCAGCCATACCCAACTGGTCGATCAAAAAAAAGCGTTCAATTAGAATGGAGCAAAAACAACATCATGTTTCCATGTAACAGAGTCTATCTTCAATTACTTTAAAATACTTCCATAAAAAAAAACATTTTTGATTAATGCAGTTACTGATATAACAGAAGTAGTATATTTTTCAATCGAAATTAGCTGAAGACATGAAAGGGTAAAACAGGCAACATAAAGACCCACTTCAGACCACAATTATTTTGCAGTTTTTGAAATTCAATTTGTCAGCGTGCTACTAGGGATGTAAAAGAAGATACATTTATAAAGCAATTGTTAAGTTTGATGAAAATTGGTTGAAATAAGAAAGAAACCAGTAAAAATCGCCATTTTTCACTATTTACGCAGGTTTTCACTATATGGGTGGACTCAGTTATCAAGTTAAATGAATGTTAAACAATCAACTTATTGTTGGCTACAATTGAGTGAAGTTTGTATTAGATTGCTTGAAAACTGAGGGAGTTTTTTGTTTAAAATTTGTGCTGAAATCGATTTTTTGTTTTCTCCGTTTTTCGCTAAACGCGGTGGCGAAGAAATAAAAATGAGGTATCCTTGATCTCGACATGATGACGGTAACCTACATACCGAGTTTCAACGAAATCTGAGGAAAAAAGTTGAATTTATCGATTTTGAATCGGCTTTTTCGATTATTGATATTTTACGCTAAGAACCTATCTCTTATATTGTACAATGCATGTGCAAAGTTTGGTCAAAATCGGTTGGATGGATCTCGAACGAAAAGGTATCACACACACAGACAGACAGACATCCTCTGTTGTATAGAAAGGGTGTTCCAATAACTTGGATCGATTTTAAATGTGAATTAAGCTTAAGCATCTAATGATTTTTCTTTTTCTTTGGCGGACATTTGGGCGATATTATTTTTCACGCATAATTGCCATGACTTAAATAACATGATCCATTAGAGAAATAAATAAATTTTCACCCATAACATTTACTGCTGATTTTGATCCGTCTTAATGAAACACCCTTTATATAGATTGTATTGGCAGGGCGTAACGGACGGGTTAACTAAGGAGTTAAGGGAGGGGAAAAGCATACTTATAAGAAGATACTTGCTGCAAGTGAAATCATAGAGGAAAGTTTTCATTAGAAGTGTTCATCTTGTTTCAACCCAAACCAGAAGCCTGACAACATGCGCTCACAAATTCGCATCCGATGACCGACTTCTTAGCAATGGAGATTTATTTTCAAAACGGTTTTTGGAGCACATGTGCGATAAAAAGGAAATAGTTAATGGAAGATTTATAAAAGAGGAACAAAGCGTTAACTGAATCATTGATATTTTAAGCGCACTGGTTTCCTTAATATACTTCGTTCTGTTTCGGCAATCACATACAAAACTTAAATAGCCATTATCAATTGAATAGGCTCTCATCTGCAATATTTCTTAATCTGCGGCTGTATTTTTAGTTCCCAAGATGTAAATATTTATATAAGTGGAAAAATAATTGTTTAGATATTTTGCAACTGCAGGGAAATGATGAACGTTTGTACTTGAATGAGAGAGTGAGAGAGAGAGAGAGAGAGAGAGAGAGAGAGGGTAGAAAAAGAGAAGCAGAAAGTTTGGGAACTTGCGTGTATATATGTGGGAGTGTATGTGTGTGGGAGAAGAGAAAAGAAAGAGGCTGGTAAAGAAAAAGAGAATAAATAAGTAAAAGCAAGGTTGGGAAATTCACTGTGTGTGTGTGTGTGTGTGTGTGTGTGTGTGTGTGTGTGTGTGTGTGTGTGTGAGAGAGAGAGATAGAGATAAAGAGAGAGGTAGGTAAAGAAAAGGAGAAGAAGAAGGAGCAAGGTTTGGAACTTGTGTGTGGGGGGTGAGAGATAGAGATAAAGAGAGAGGTAGGTAAATAAAAGAAGAAGGAGGAGCAAGGGTGGGAACTTGTGTGTGTGTGTGAGAGAGAGGGAGAGAGAGAAAGAGAGAGGTAGGTAAAGAAAAAAAAAAGAAAGAGCAAGGTTGGGAACTTGTGTGTCTGTGTGAGAGAGAGAGAAAGAGAGAGTTAGGTAAAGAAAAGAAGAAGAAGAAGGAGCAAGGTTGGGAACTTGTGTGTGTGTTTGAGAGAGAGAGAGAGAGAAAGAGAGAGAGAGGTAGGTAAAGAAAAAGAAAAAGAGAAGAAGAAAGAGCAAGGTTGGGAAATTGTGTGTGTGTGTTTGAGAGAGAGAGAGAGAGAAAGAGAGAGGTAGGTAAAGAAAAAGAGAAAGAGAAGATGAAAGAGCAAGGTTGGGAACTTGTGTGTGTGTGTGAGAGAGAGAGAGAGAGAGAGAGAGAGAGGTAGGTAAAGAAAAGAATAAGAAGAAAGAGCGATGTTGGGAACTTGTGTGCGTGTGTGTGAGAGAGAGAGAGAGAGAGAGAGAGAGGTATGTAAAGAAAAAGAAAAAGAGAAGAAGAAAGAGCAAGGTTGGGAACTTGTGCGTGTGTGTGTGTGAGCGAGAGAGACAAAGAGAAAGAGAAAAAGAGATTAGATGGGAGAGAAAAGTGAAAGAGAAGAAGAAATAGCAAGGTTGGTGACTTGTGTGTGTGTGTGTGTGTGTGTGTGTGTGTGTGTACGAGAGAGAGAAAGGAAAAATGAATCGGAAAAATGTGTGTGAGTTAGAGCGAGGGAGGGAGGGACGAGGGAGGGATGGAGGGAGGGAGAAAGAATGCTTTTTATGTCTGCTAGAGTGAGAAGACAAGAGAAAGAAAGAGACAAAAAATAGAGGCACGAGTTCGTATAAAAGAAAGAGAGAGAACAAGGTTGTGTATTTGACTGTGTGTGTGAAAGAGAGAAAAAGAGGGAGATGGCTATGTGTTTGAAAGAGGGGGAGAAAAAAGTATAGGCCTATGTGTGTATAAGAGAGTGATATAAAGATATAAAAAGAATATAGGCATGTGTGTGTGTGCGTGTAAGAGACAGCGAATTGATTGTTACGGTTTGTCAACCTCTTGTGGCTTATGAAAGCTAAAACTTTGCCTGAAAGAGAGCGGGAAAGAAAAGAAAGGGTATAGGCATATGTGTGTACGAGACAGATAGATAAAGAGATACAAAGGGCATAGGCATGTGTGTGTGTGTGTGTGTGTGTGTAAGAGAGACCGAATTGATTTTTACGGTTTATGAAGCCATTGTGGCTTATTTAAAATCGGATCTTAGTTGGATTAAAAAAAATAATTATCTTTTTTTATTGTGAGTGAGCATTGCATTAACAATGATTTCTCCCAATATAAGTCCAACTATTTAACCCATAGACGTGGGGAGAAGATATCGGTTCATATCTTTTCCAAGGGCATTTGCGCATAACTGTATGCAACGAACTTGACTGGAATTCGAACTCGACTCCTTCTGATTTGTCCTTCCGAACCGCTATCCACCACATCCGTAAGAATAAAAAAAAAACAGCATAGTTATGTGTGTGTGTGTGTGTGTGGGAGAGAGAGAGAGAGAGAGAGAGAGAGATAAGTATATAGAGAGAACAAGAGAGAGAGAAAGAAAGAGGAAATGATATAAAGAACCATTAAGTTTGTGTATATATGTGCAAGTAAGGGAGAATGAGCAAAGGCATGCTTTTGTGTGTAAGGGTGGGGGTGGAGAAAGGGAAAGAAAAAGAGAGAGGAAGAGAGAGAGAAAGAAAAAGAGAGAGAGAAAGAAAGAGAGAGAGAGAAACAGAGAAAAAGAGACAGGGAGAAAAAGAAAGAACAGCGAGAATGATTGGGAATGAGAGTGTGTGTGAGAAAGAGAGACCGAGAAAAAGAATAGTTGAAATGCGAGTGTGCGCGTGCGCGTGCGCGTGCGTGTGTGTGTATATGTGCGTGTGCATGGTCTGAGAGAGAGAGAGAAAGAGAAAGAGAAAGAGAAAGACAGAGAGAGAGAGGAAGAAAGATAACGAAAGATATTTATATATAGAGAGAGAGCAGGAATGATTGAGAATTCGTGTGTGTGAGAAAGAGACAGGATGAGAGAGAGAGAGAATGGTTGGGAATGTGAGTGTGTGTGAGAGAGAGAGAGGGGGAAACAAAGAAAGAGCGAGAGGGAGAAAGAGAAAGAAAGATATATATATAGAGAGAGGGCAAGAAAGATAATTATTGGGAATGCGAGTGTGTGTGTGAGAGAGAGAGAGAGAGAATAGTGTGTGAGAAAGAAAGAGAGAGAGAGGGCGGGAGAAACAGAATAGTTGAAATGCGAATGTGTGCGTGTGTGTGAGGGAAAGAGAGAGAGAAAGAGAGAACAAGAAAGAGAATGGTTGAGAATGCGAGTGTGAGACAGAGAGAGGGGGGAAGAGATATCGAGAGATGGACAAAGAAAGAGAGAGAACAAGAAAGCGAATGGTTGGGAATGTGTATATGTATGTGTGTGTTTATGTGTGTGTGTTTTGAGAGAGAGAGAGAGAGAGAGAGAGATCAAGGATAAACGGTTGGACGAAACATTTAAAAATGTTATTGATTGGAACAGCTGAACACTAATTCCAAATCAATATTTAATCCCATGACATATCACGTATTACCTATAGCACTGTGTATCCATATATCACATGAAGAACAGTGCAATTTTACTCATTATGACTACGTACCAAGCTTAGGCCAGTCTGGTACAAGGTAACTAATGTGGAGTTCTAAGTGAAGATCAGACTGAATACATTAGTCATAATCCACAAGATGAGCAAACCTTGCTCAATGAAGGTTTTCCAATATAAGTATTTATTGATCACTAACAAAAGAGAGAAGTAGAAGTTCTATCAGGATTTATTATCGGTCGGGTCGCGGAGTAAACTTGACAACATACGCAACTGATACCGTGTTGATGACAGACATAGATAAAAACTACAGGAAATCTATGACAATATAGCCAGGGGAGCAAGAAGTAAAAAATGATCATCAACATGAAGATACAAATATTTAGGTATTGGTTGTTTTTTCTTTAGCGGAAGATCAACACCGCTATGCGTTATTTAATACCGGAATCTAAATCTTTTGTACGCAGTTTTATGGCTTCAACTTAACACAAACACACACAAAAAATCTTTGAGCATACAAGATGATGTAATGAATAAGCATACACCTGGATTCCCCCGCATAGTAATATGATTGGCTGGTGTCAGCCATAAATACAAACTGATGTGGCGGTACAGTGAAGACGCCTGTAGTCTCCGCCTATTGCCAACGCCTATTGCCTACCACTACGACGAGGACCAGTCCATTACAGTTACCTGCTAGATTGTTCTACTCGGTTAGAGTAGTCCAAAACCACTTTGCAACTTCGAACAAATATATCCCTTTCCGGGACATATCACAAGAAAACAATGCCGAAAAACTTTTTGCCGTTACTAAAAAAAAAAAAAAAACAGACGACATGCATATAACGGATGCCAGAATTCGTTGAAAAATAAACCTCTACCCTCCCTAAACTTAACCTCTTTTTCGAATATAATTGATACAACAATAGCTAATAAAAACGAACACCCTATCGCCCCTGTCTAAATGATTGGATTTCTCTGTATCCTTGGAAACAGTAAATTATGAATTTAGTTGTCTGTTTAAAACTCAGTAAATTTAAAAATAAGTTATTCCAATATTTGCTTGAGGATGAAACGGAATTAATGCTTTTAATTTAATTATATAATTAAATTTAAAGTTTTTAGCTTACATTTTTGAAACGTGTTTATTATTGTGTAGCGAAAAATCCATATTTTAAATCAGTTAATTTATAATATTTATGCTCTGTAAATTTACATTGAGCACTATTTTGTAAAAATGAAAATAAAAAACAACAAGAACACCGGATTATATATCTTACTATTCTTTATATATATATATATATATATATATATATATATATATATATATATATATATATATATATGTATTCATTTCATTTTCATTTCATTTTTGGAAATGTTATCTGATGATCCAGCGTTCCTTAAAAGGGCTCTGGTGAAATAAATTATTATAATGGAACGTTAAAGTGGCCTGTTTTTCTTTAAATATATATATATATATATATATATATATATATATATATATATATATATATATATATATACAAAGGGTGTTCCAGAAGTCTTGGGAACATTTTAAGTCTTCATATCTGCTGAACTATGAATGGTAGTAAGATGAAACTGGTACCATTTTAAAGCTATTTAAAGCATTTTAAAGAGTTTTTTGTAATGCTAATGATTTTTTTAAATATTTTTTCAGATACAATAATGGCGTTCACTCAACCAGAAAAAGCGTTTTGTGTCCTTGAATTTTCTTGAACTGAATTATGGACATTTGTTCAACGTGCATTTCGCCCAAAATTGCGAAAAGAAGCACCATAAAGGAAGTCTATATTGAGATGGCATGGTAAATTCGTTAAGTTATGGTTGTTTGCGCTCAGCTAAGAGAACGGGACGTCCCTCATCTTCAGATGATACGTTTGAGTGAGTACGAACTGCCTTCGAGCGGAGCCACCGTAAATCGATCAGAAGAGCCAGTAAGGAACTTCAGCTTCCTACAACAACTGTTTGGCGTGTCTAAAAAAGACAACTGCGCATGACACCTTACAAGCTACCGTTAACCTCACAGTTGCCGGACACTGATAAACCAGCTCGTCGTGACTTTTGCATTGCAATGCAAGAGAAGTTGGAAGATGACGGATTTGATGCGTGCCGTGTGATCAACGGTGCCTACATTGAACATCTTTGAAAATTCCATGGAAAACTTGATTAAATTCTTTCAGAACATGCCAGGCGCGTTTTTATATCCTTATTAGTTTTCGAGATATTCAATGTCAAAGACTTTTGGAACACCCTATATATATATATATATATATATATATATATATATATATATATATAGATGCATGTTTCATTAAATAATATAGACAAGTTTTGTCTATTTATTTTAAGTAAGTTCCTTTCATATTGTCTGATAAGCTTAATAACATTATCATTGAAGGACGAAAGGAAATCACCATATTGATACATGTTTAAATCCAATCCAAGCTTTCGGCTTACATAAGCCATTATCAAAGATGACAATTACTTTTCAATATATCAACCAATACACGGACGAAACAATTCTGTTTTTGTTGCATGAAAAATTTCAAAGCAACGACTAGCTGGTGTTTACGAGACGCGAAAGCGAAAATCGCATCACAGCTCGTAAGGTCACACATGACCATGCGAGAGTGAAAACGAGAAGTATTAAGTATGGGAAATACACGCACACACACACACACATATATATATATATATATCATAATTAAGTAATTCATCGAGTCTAGAAGAAACCTCAATAGAATTCAGAAAGCACTATTTCGTCCTATATTTTGGACTAATCAGCAGAATTGAAACTTGAACAGTTACGATAGGAGGCAAACGCCATGCCAACTGTACCAACGGGCCTCGGTAACGAAGAGGTAGCGAATTAGACTCGATATAGCGCTCCTCGATCACATATTCCGTGGTGGAATTCTCTTTACCCATAGGTCTGTGCCCCAGAGAGCTACGATTAGTCTCCCCAATCCGCTCAGTCCAGAGCATTAGAAGCCGCTTAAAGCAAGGATATACAGATAGTCCGAGGCCCGTTTGTACAGTTGGTATGACGTTTTGCCAGATAACGTAACTGTCGGGGTTTCAATTCTCGGTAGTGGATGCACACTGCTGGTGAGTCCCAAATATAGGACGAAACGGCCGTCTAGTGCTTTCTGCATTCTGTTGAGGTTTCTTCTAGACTTGATGAATTACTTAATTATAATTATTTCAAATCCCCTTATTATATATATATATATATATATATATATATATATATATATATATATATATATATATATTAATTGGTAATCCGTATGGATAATTCCAGGGAGTATATAACTCCCGAGAGCGCAATGTAATAAAAGAAATAAAATATTACCATGGCTTCCTCAACTCTCAGATTTCTTATTCTCTCTCTCTATATTTATATATATATATATATATATATATATATATATATATATATATATATATATATATATACTATGATAGCCTCTATTCGAGGATACCCGTCTACTAGGGTCGCTAGTCAATCCCTATTGCAGATGATCGCTCAGGCACATTGAGCAGACCTTAGTTACACAGAGCGTGTTGTCTAGAATGATGAACAATTTGAACAAGGCCAGCGCGCTCAAGCCCTCGGCCACGATGACTTGCGGCTTTGTTCTAGCACAGCTATCGACGGTCCCCAAGGTTTCCGTTTACCCACTTTCATTTTTTGGGGTCTTGCGTATTTATAAGTCTAAAATCCTTCCTTCCTTTGAAGATTATTGCTGCGTTTGGCCTGGTGCTCTTGCTATATATTTAGAGATTCTTTCTAAAATCCTATGAAGAAGCTGCAATGCTATTAGTCCTGACCCGTCATCTCGTCTTCAGTCGCATTCCCACCGCCATAACGCCATGAAAAACTGCAGCTCTCAGTCTTCAAGACCTACAAACAAAATCACAATGCTTGTAGGACTTGAAGACTAAGAGCTGCTTTTTTAGAACTCTCATGAAATTAAAAATATTACCTTTGGGATTTTAAGTGTTTGGTATTCTTTAATTAACAATAATTTTGCTCTGTCTTTTGACATAGAGCTCTCCCTGGATCTATATTCTCCTATAATTCTATACGGATTACCATGTTGTATCATTACTATATATATATATATATATATATATATGTATGTGTGTGTGTGTGTGTGTGTGTGTGTGTGTGAGTGTGAGTTTTGTGTATTTGTACGTATAAGTGGAGACTGAGGCCAACACCACACGGTGATAGTAAGTTTCATGCTTCAAAGCAATCGATTGCGTTTATGCAGAAACCGACTGTCACTTCTGTGCGTTGATCCCAATGTCCACTTTTGTATTTACTTACATTCTAACCCGGTTATTAAGCACTTTAACTCATGGAGATAGCATACATTAAAGCTATATTGTTCTCCCTCTCTCAGTTTTACACACACACACACACACACACACATATATATATATATATATATATATATATATATATGTGTGTGTGTGTGTGTGTGTGTGTGTGTGTGTTGTGTGTGTGTGTGAAAATATATAGAAAATAGGAAGGAACTGATTAGGTAAATAATCCAAAGTCCCTTAGTATTTTAGTTATTATTTTTAAAAATAGTGCTCGATACAAAAGTAGAGCATAAATATAATTATTTATTTAAAATATGATTCCAACTCGCGACATAAGAAGTCTCATGTTTCAAAACAAGAGCTTACTTTAACTCAATTTAATTTAAATAATTATATTGAAGTTTTTGGGCTCTTGTTTCGAAACATGAGACTTCTTATGTCGCGTTTTGGAATTATATCTTTAAATAAATAATTATATATATATATATATATATATATATATATATATATATATATATATATATATATAGTGGAAAGAAAGCTCAATATCAGTGATAAAGCTAACATAATAAGATGTATAGATAAGAGTTGATGACCATGAGTTTCACGCTTTTGCAGTCATCAAACTTGTTTATTTTCTAAAATTCGATCTATTCATGTTTGCTTGACTATGTTTGGTTGAGGGAAGGGGATATACTTTGTTTGTTTGGGGGGGTGACATTATCATACGCATAGACACATACATACAGGTGTATGTATTTTAATTTATACCAACACATCCATATAAGTAATTAGAGGTTAGGCGCATATACAAATCCGTGTGTTCCGGCATGCATACATACGCAGATGTAATTCTTATTTCAGTGTCGGGACCGTAACATTTTTATCTGTAGCGATGCTCATTTCAAAAGGGGAGAGAGTAAGGGGTGTTCATGACGCTTTTCAGATCTACCGTATGGGCCGTGAGAGAAACTCCCACGTAGACACACACACATACGTGTAGACGGGCACATACACTATTGTTAGTATGAGACGTTTCACAGCACTTTTGTTAAGTTTGGTTACAAATAGTAAGAATAAAAGCTAAAGGCATAAAATATAAAATAAACTGAGGGCTCAATGCCAAACTCCAAAAGATATATATATATATATATATATATATATATATATATATATATATATATATATATATATATAAAATTAATTGATTTAAAATATGTTTTTTTCGCTACACGTATATATATATATATATATATATATATATATATATATATATATATATATTTTAAAGATATTTTTGTAGGTACAAAATTTAATGAACGAAATAAAAGTATAAAATTTAATATTACAAGACATATTAAACAATAAAAAAATAAATAAAAAAAAAACACAACAACAGGGGGGAAGCAACCGGTTTCGCTCCCCTGCTCTTCAGGCTTCAACGGGAGATTCAAAATTAATACAGAAAAATGTACAATAGGAATAGGGAATATATATATATATATATATATATATATATATATATATATATATATATATATATATATATATAAAGTAAGAACAGTAAGATATATAATCCGGTGTTCTTATAGATATTTTTATTTTACAAAATAGTGCTCAATGTAAATTTACAGAGCATTAATATTCGAATTAGCTTGAGGATGAAATGGAACTAATGTCTTTAATTTAATTACAAAATTAAATTCGGAGCTTTTAGCTTCCATTTTTGAAACATGGTTAGAACTGTGTAGAAAAACCATATTTTAAAACAACTAATATATATATATATATATATATATATATATATATATATATATATATATATATATATATATATACAAATGAAAGAGGTTGTAGTGGTTCCAACGAGAGAATTGTATGTATATTAAAAAGAAGAGAAGAGAGGTGCCGCAAACCTTTTTGGTTGTAATGTGGATTTTTTTAGAAAAAATATTATGCCATATTTTCCATAATTTTACTACACGTGTTTCTGGTCTCGTGATCGTCTTCAGTTAAAAGCGGAGATTTCCACATATTATTAAAAATAATTAATTTTTCCTTTATGTTTTTCTATGTTAAATATTCTCGATATGAGACATTCTCTGTTTTTGTGTTAGTAATCCGAATGTCTTTCTTGAATATATATATATATTACTTTAGTATATATTAAAATTGAAACAGCTAAATATTTTCTTTACGTTGTAGTAGTTATTGATTCGGATTTTGTGATGTCATTTCCGGTAGCGTGCTGTTGGAAATGTGGAACGCGTTCCATAGGTTGCTGACTTCCGGTATAGCATGTCTTCGCCAAATTTTCTTTAAGATTTTCAATCATTCTGTTGACTTATTGTCGCTTGTAAGAAAGTATTCTATTTTTTAAAATCAGGGGTCGGCAACTTTTGCTGACTATGTACCTATTCAGGGTTTTAAAATCCTTCAGTGTGCCAACAGCATATGTATTTTTATACAAGTCAAGGTCAATATACCTGTCTATATTTCTGAGATGAGGTACTATGTACACTATGTATATTATTCGGACTATTGTCCTCATCTTTGTCGCCATATTTATTACTACGTTTCGGCCGTTGTACGCTCCGGCCTTCGTCACGCGCTTGGAATGACTTAAGACTGTGTGTACGCCATTCCATGCAGCTGCGGAAAGAAATGTAAAGGGGAGACAGGTCGTCCCCTTAAAGTAAGACTTCAAAAACACCAGAAAGCTGTTACACGAGGAAGTGAAAAAATCAGGCCTGGCTGACCACATATGGGTAGAGAAGGGAGATCACCGCCCTCCGTGGGATAAAATTGCGATCATAGACTAAGAACACCATTGGAAAATTCGTAAACTTAAGGAATCAGCACATATTCTAGGCCACAAAAATCTCCTGAGCCAACCAAGCATAGAAATGAATACAATATGGGAACCAGTAATAAGGAGTGCCAGAGAAAAGCGACAATAACAGCAAAATTGCAATATGAGCTCTAGTAAGAACATGAAATGATAACAGCAAAAAAATTGCAATATGAACACTGGTAAAAAATGATTGCTGATGACATTAGGTTTATTATACCCAGAAATTTATACACAGATGTCCTCAAGGACACATGGCACAGTGGATAAAGGCGTTAGTTAGATCCAGTAACAGGACCCAAAGAGTGTGAGTTCAATACCCGGTTAAGGCAGTGGAGAACTTGGAGAGGGGAAATAAAATGGCACGTGGAACTAGAACAGTCTACCCCAGTGAGCGAAATAAAGGTTTCAGTTCGACATTCCAACCATGTGAAGAAGGCCGAAGCATACAACGGCCGAAACGTTGTAATAAATATGGCGACAAAGATGAGGACAATAGTCCGACTAATGTAAATAGTGTCAATATACCTGTTCTACAATATATTTTCTATCGTAATTTATATAGTATATATACTTTAGTATATATCAAAATTGAAACAGCTAAATATCTGTGCGTTGTGTTAGTTATTGGTTCGGTGTTCATGATGTCATTTCCGGCTGCGTGCCATCGGAAATTACTTGTGTGTCATTACTCGATATTGTAAGACTTCACTTAGTATATTGTAGAACAGGTATATTGACCTTGACTTGCATAAAAATACATATGCTGTTGGCACACTGAATGATTTTAAAACCTCAAGTCGGCACGTAGTATAATCGGGATTAAAACTAGCAATAAAATAATTGTAATAATAATGGAGAGTGCATTCATTTTCTTAACCAAACTGTCTTTTATCAGGGGTCGGCAACCATGACACACCAAGCAATTTCCAATCGCATGTAGCTACAAATGACATCACAATGCAAAGAAGATATTTAGCTGTTTCAAAACTGCTCAGTCATTGGACTCCCATTAATTTAAAACTTTAAAAAAAGAAATTTAAAACCTTTATTTCTGTTAATGTGGTTTACATATTAATGTATTTTGGCACACGGAATGATTTTAAAACCCTAAGTCAGCACATTGTCAGCAAAAGGTTGCCGACCTCTGGTCTATACCTTATTTCCACCGATTAACTCTGTTTTTCTGATTTTAGTGCCTACAGTATGACTGGTACCAAACAAGGACTGGTTTCCACATCTATTGAAGAATTACCAAATGAATTCATATTCTTTTATGTCCAAATCCTTGAATTTGTTTTGCTCAAAAAATCTCGAAAAAAAGACGCCATATAACATGGTTTATTTTTGGTCGTAATTTAATTAAAAATATTCCTTTTTACAGACTATATATTTGAAATGGGATAAGATCATTCTAAGTTTCAGAAATTTGCCATTGCCCGTCAAAATGACTGGAAGAAAGCGATCTAAAAACAAAAATAGAAAAGAGATGTAACAAAACGTAAACGAAATAGCTATAGACTATATTTCTGAGATGAGGTATTATGTACACTATTTACATTATTCGGACCGTTGTCCTCATGTTTGTTGCCATATTTATCCGATCCTTCAGTATCTGTCTATATTTCTGAGATGAGGTATTATATACACTATTTACATTATTCGGACCGTTCTATCTATCTATCTATCTATCTATCTATCTATATATATATATATATATATATATATATATATATATTACATGAATCATTCACAGAAAAAGTAGATTAGTTAAGTTAATGATATAAATATATAAAAACATCTTCGCAAACAAATTTATTAAAGTTATATTAACCTACGAACCACTCGATGAATGTTATGGTCCTTGTATTTAATAATTTCAAGTTGTATAAGGTCTATTTTCATTCTGCTAGTACTTTCGGCTGTACATTCATCCATCCTCAGGCATGGAAATTTTTTTTTTTTAGTAGATCCAGGTAATAGCGGACACGAAAAATTAAATGCGAATTGAAATATGTTTTTTATTAGAATCTTTACTAATCTACTTTTTGTGTGAATGATTCATGTAATATAAATTGAACTGCACCACATATTTGATATATATATATATATATATGTGTGTGTGTGTGTGTGTGTGAGAGAGAGAGAGAGAGAGAGAAAGAGAGAGTGTATGAAAATATAAAAGTAGACACAATAATAGACACGTAAAGGAGGACAGATGTTACATACTAGCTCAGTACTCTTTTCTTTGTTACCAAAGAAATCGATCTGTCTCTTAAAGAAATCCTCCTGTCTCGCAATACCCTTCTCAGCTTTTGGAATGCGTCATTGTCCATCCCATTACGTCTTCGGATCTCAGCGTCGCATTTACCATCCTCTGTCAAAACACTTCCCAGATATTTACTGCACTTTTAACTTTTATGTTTATCACACACACACACACACACACACATATATATATATATATATATGTAAAGAAATTTTTATGTTTATACTTTCTTTTTATATATACAAATATTTAAGTAAATGCTGTTTATAATTTAAATCTTTGTATCTATAGAATGAGTGTATAAACATAAAAAAATGTCTTAAAATAATTGTCGGACTTTGTCCATTTCATAATATATATATATATATATATATATATATATATATATATATATATATATATATATATATAGTTCTGCGCAAAAGGATGTTAACTCCGAAGATAATATTTACAAATAATTGTCTCTTTTTTTTCCAGATAATCAACAAATCTTAATTAAACTCTATAATCATTAAGAAATCCTTTGTTAAACGAATTACAACCATTTTCAAAAAGTTTTATCAAGCTGAAATAAAAATACTTAATTATAAAGTCAAAATTAATTTGTGTTTTGTGTCTCAATTTTTAATTTTTAATTAATTTTTTTTTATTTTAGCCTAATAAAAAAGTTTTTCTTCTTCCTGAATATATAATTTAATTAAGATTTTTTGGTTATCTGGTAAAAAGATATGTTTAATATTATCTTAGAAGTTCACCTAATTTGCGCAACAACATACATGCATATATATATATATATATATATATATATATATATGAAATTTGTTTGGCCTTGAAAAATACTGCATCATCCGTGATTGCATCAGATTTTTATCCCGTCCACACACTATTGTCTCGACTGTCGATTAGTTGTCTTACGGTCATTGTCCGCACTGGACGTTACTCTAAGGAAGCTTACGAAAATTTTAACACCGCACGACCACACTGGCAAGCCTTACCAGTGAGCAAATCAAAGTACTATAGTCTTGCCCGCAATTTCTCCTGATTTAAATTTAATCGAGAATCTATGATCAATCTGCAAGGAATGACTTCGTGGAATGGGCCTACGAAGTACTAACATGGGCACTGGATCATTTTCCATTGGAAAATACGAAAAAAATGTAAATAAGAACGAAATTATTTGTTTTGCTTCAATTAATTTCCACAATGGTGTACAGACAACTAAATTTATTGATAAAAAAAAACATGATCCACAGATGCAATCATGACTGGATTACATGTTTATGCAATGCAATCGTCTTCAGCTGCAATGATGGCTTTAATGGATCGTTGAATTGCGCGCATCACATGATCTGTATTTATATTGGACAGGTAGAGTAAGCGGCCATGATTAAATATCAATGGCAGAACTGCTCAATAAACAGAATTGTCAAAGTTTGCAATAAACAATAACAAGAAAAGAAAAAAAAAACAGAAGAAGACAAAATTTAATATTTTTGAGCTTCTACTCCAACAGCTTCTTTTCTCGCACTTCTCGTCCGTGGAACTCCCTTCCTCTTGCTTGCTTCCCTGATAACTATAATCTTCAAATATTCAAGTGTAGTGTCAATCGACATCTTCCGATACCTTGATCTTGCAAGTTCAAATTGCAGCTGATTTCGTTACATTCAGATGCTCTAGGGAATGTTAAGAAATCATCTCTTATGCTGCCAACTTATGGGTTAAATAGTACGGCTGACCGGACTATCTTGCTTTCAGAAACGTTTTAGTATCGGAAATTGTTTCCGCTGTGTCGTACGAGACAATTTTTCTCTCCAGAATATATCTTACGCATTTCTAAGTCTACTCTTTGTCCATGCACTTAATATTGCTGGTCTGGTGCTTCTGCTATGTATTTAGAGATTCTTGATAAAACCCAAAGAACAATCTGCAATGTTATCAGTCCTGAGCTGGCATCTCAGTTTCAGTCACTTTGCCAGCGTCGTAACACAAATTCTACGTGCTTTTTCTATAAACATTTTAATGGTAATTGCTCTGGCGAGCTTTCCTCATTGCTACCTCGACTTTATCAATTTAAGCGCAGTACTAGATTAGCAGCTTGGTCTCATCATTTTACAGTTGAAATGGCTGGATGAAACCGTAGTATCTATGTTAATAGATATTTCATCTCGCACTTCTCACTAGTAGAATGCTCTTCTGACTTCCTGATTTCAGGTCAACTTTGATTTAGAAAAAATTAAAATGTCAGTCGTTATCTTCTGTCTTCTTAATTCTTGTTCTTTTATTGTCTTCTTTACTTAATAGTAGTTTTTCTCATATTCTCTAACACTCAGTAACCTCTTGCGCCCTAGTGGCTTTATTGCCTTTGATCTTCAAAAATTTAAATGCAATGTCAATCGTTATCTTCTTAATTCTTCTTCTTTTATTGTCTTCTTTCCTTAATAGTAGTTTTTCTCATATTCTCTAACACTCAGTAACCTCTTGCGCCCTAGTGGCTTTATTGCCTTTCATCTTCAAAAATTTAAATGCAATGTCAATCGTTATCTTCTTAATTCTTCTTCTTTTATTGTCTTCTTTCCTTAATAGTAGTTTTTCTCATATTCTCTAACACTCAGTAACCTCTTGCACCCTAGTGGCTTTATTGCCTTTGATCTTCAAAAATTTAGATGCAATGTCAATCGTTATCTTCTGTCTTCTTCATTCCTATTCCTTTTTTTTTTCTCTTCTTAATATTTTTTCCTTTTTCTCTTATTATATCACACTTATTATTCTCTTGCATCTTAGTGGATTTATTTCCTTGCTTGGGGTGAAATAATTAAAAAAACACCAATAGGAGTGTTTTATATTGAGGCTGGACTCAAATAAGGCGAAGAACACTAATATATACAATATATAAATAGCTTTATTGTTCGAGTTGCGGCAATTGGGTAGAATGTGGAAGAGTCAAAGGAACTGATGGAAACAAAATCTCTAGCCAGCCTCTCTCTCAGGCCAAGAGTTGGACCGTTTTTATAACATTTGGACACCCACGCAACTTCATGGGGATACGCCTTCTTCCAGTATATCACCTATATGCAACTTCTTGTGGCCATGCCTCTTTCGCCCATGTGCCCACGAAATATCGTGTGGCCACGCCTCTTCCGGTATGCGCCCACGTAAGCAAGCATTTCCTTTCCGCTCAGGACACCTTTGTGTCCTATTCAAGGCTCAGAACACCTGTATGTCGTGTTCATTTTAGCGGTTTCCTGTTTATGCTAGCGCCGATTCCGATTATCATTCACTCTCTGATGCAGCGGAAGTGAGGTCAAAGGTCTTTCTCAACCGACAGAAGTAAAACCTGAAGAATATAGGCTTCGTCGGGCCGTCTTGTCCTAGTCACGCCAACGATACTATAGCTGTAGACATGTGGTAGTCTCACGACCTTAATTTATTTTGTTTTTCTTTTTGAGATTTCATATGTTGACATTAATCTGAGTTGATAGCTTACACTAATTGTGCAGCTTTGTAGGATAATCACCTTTAAATAGTTCGAGCAAGATTTATCGGCTATTTTTAACTTCAGATATTGCTGACTCTTTTCAACTTTACTTTGTATCTCAATTACACATCGACCTCCAATAATCCGGGATTCGCTTCTCCAGCAGCTTTGACAACCCAAGGTGATTTTAATGAAGTACGTATGCCGGCAAAACGCTAACACGAAACTTGTATCTGTAATTACTTAACATTATATTTTATTCACCTACTGGCCACACCCCACCGCCACCACCACCACTACAAAAGGAATATATGATGTCCTATCCTTTTGTTCAGATTTTTGACAGTAGTCCGAATCGGTCAATTTTCAGCACCCCCTAGTATGGCTGACAGATTAGAAAGTTTCATGTTATGAAAATTAATTCAAGATCAAGACGTAAGTATTATAAAAAAATAAGTAAGAAAAATGTTTAATATCGACTGATTGATTCCAGGCTATTTATAGAGGATTTTTTCTAGATTTTATGAATTGGGGGGGGGTAATAAATATTTACTGATACAAGTCCTACTAATTAACTCATAACTGTGGGGAAGGAAAGAGGTGGATTCATGCCTTTCTTAAGGGTATTAGCGCATATGTATTTCTAAGGTTTGGTCTTCAAGGCCGGCACAAGGTCTTGGTCTGGAGTTCTCAGCGAACAATGTGGATTCCAGTAGCAGTAGTGTGGGGACTCCCCGTCTTTCTCTCTCTCTGTCGTGTGCTGTCCAAAATCTCCAGCTTATATGAAGTCCTGCGTCTGGCGGGGTGGGGGGGTTGGCTTCGGTTGTCTTCTACACTAAGCATCAACCCTTTTCAAATTTCCATACATAAAAATACATTTAATCAAGTGTTTTCCCAAATTTGGTGTTGTTCATCCCCCCACTTTTGAGAGTGCACAGAAGGCTGAAGCCACCCCTTAAATCCACCTCACCTCGCACCATGACTACATACAGGCGATGGTAATCTCTCGCCCTTCCTACTCCCACTTTCTCAGCAGCCAACCTCAGCCGGCTTCCTGGGCTTGAATGACAAATCCAACTTCCAGATGGCACAGTGAAAACAAAAACGGGTTTTCAGTCATTGATCATTTTCTATCAGCTTGCCCCATGCTAAGATCTCTCGATCGACCAGACCACTCAAGAACTGGAAAAAGAAAGAAAAATTATTTCTACTCTCATTAAAATGAAAGTTTATCTTTTCTCTGTCTATGTATATTTTTTTTTTACGATCGAACAGACCACCCAATCTTTTTTTCTATGATCACTTCAAAATAGTAATTATGCTTTTTTCTTATCACTTGTATCCAAAGGAATCCGATGTAATGAATGGATAGATCATTTTTCTGGACGAATGTCACAGAAATTATAACGACGAACGCGACCAGTCGGCCTCTATCTCTGTGGGGATTCTTCTCTACTGGGTGGCTTATTCAAAACAGATGTTTTTTCTAGCACTTTTTTGTCCAGAGGAATCGTCAATGTTATTTATTTCGGCGACCAAACTGGTCTCTTTATCGACATGTTTTTATTTTATCTCACATCTTCGGTAAAGTTTAATGGTCTCTTTGTTATCGGCGGAAGTGGGGATGGACGGGTAGTGTTCTGTTCTGTGTTGTTCTGTTCTGTGTACAACAGACCTACTAGCACCATCTCCCTTTGCTTGGGGGCTTCTTTCTGACCCTACACCGGTTGAAGGTTCCCGGTGCTTAGCCTCTATCTAGTTTAGCTGTCCCCAGCACGGCCACATGGCATGCCCCCAGCTTGGCCGCATGGCATAGTTTTCATCCTTTAAATATCTCGTCATTCTTGGACATCTCCGGTAAGAACTATCGCCTTTCTTCCTTCCTATTATGGAATTATTTAATGCAAGCATTATTTTTTATTATCATTTCCTTCCTTAAACGAACTTTGTTTACCTTCTCACCACGTGCGGAACCTCCATCTTTCCTCTCGGAACTTGACTGTTACTCAGCATATTTTGTATTCTTTTTCTTTCTATGAGTATTTTTTATGTTCAAACGCTTCTATTCTGTAAGCTTATCGTACCTACAACTACTTTTAAGGTCTTAGTAAATACTCACCTTCATTTTGTATTTCTGTATTTCTGAAGAAACGTGTTTTTATTTTCTTTCAGTTTTACCTTTGTCGACTGTCAATAAACCTGTGTCTAAAACATACCATGTCTCAGAGTCTTGATTGTCGATGAGAGTTTATGCTAACTGTCTAAGGGTTGTGTACATTTCAACGAAATACACGCATCCCGGAGACAGTACAGTAAAACGGAGGCCCCCCTAATGGTCGGATATTTCGTGGTCTACACCAACCGTCGGAACTACGGACGCAACACCAACAACAGTAGTGTCACACAGTTCGCTTGAAAAAACTATCCTCAATATAACGAAGCTATTCTTTCGGCCTCTCTTCTACCACCAATCATCCTTTTTCTCAACGATGGCAGACAACGTGTCAAATCGGTCAAGGACTCATGCCTCCCGCTACCTCGGTCTTTAAGCAGATCGTCTACGGCGGCTGCTGCTGCTATCGCCCAAGCTAGGGCTGAAGCAGCCAAAACACGTTTAGCTTTCATCGACAAGGAGCTAAAATAAGGATGGAGTTGAGAAACTACAGCTTGAAAAAGGAGACGGCTGCTGCCGTAGCTGAAGCAGAAGTTCTGAGGGAAGCTGCCGACGAGCTAAAAGAACGGTCCAGCTGCAGCCACTCAAAACTCGACTGCACTCCCCGCTGACCCTAGCACACGGGTCCGAGAATACTTAGCCGACCAAGCAAGCCAACCGAAACAAGAGATGACTGGACCCCAACCACCTGTTAACGAAGAAATCGTTCGGGGATACCAGTATGGTCGGTTCGAACGCGGAGACCGACTTCTCCCTCATAGGCCAGGGAGCCCAGACAGACCTACCCAAACAAGCCCTCCTATCATCAGCTATCACTCCCCTAACTCACGTGTCGAAGACACCGAACCTCTTAACGACCGGTACCCCACCAACACCAGGGACGCCTCCCAGTCTCAATATACCTCAGACCTTGTGAGGTACTTCACCCGGCGGAGCTCATCACCACTGGACTGCCACCTTTCAACGATAGACCTGAAGACTACAGAGCATGCAAGCGGTCTTTCCAGAGTGCCATCAGACACCTCGGTCTCACATACAGCGAGGAAATGGACCTTCTCGTAAAATGGCTTGGTAAAGAGTCAGGGGAACATGCAAGGAGGCTCAGGTCAGCCCACCTGAACCACCCAGAAAGAGGGCTCATGAGAATATGGGCCCGACTCGAGGAATGTTACGGGGCTCCTGAAATGATAGAGGATGCTCTCTTCAAACGAGTAGACGACTTCCCCAGACTGTCAAACAACGATCTTCCTAGACTTAGGGAACTCAGCGATTTAGCTACCGAACTCTTGTCAGCCAGGGAAGATGGAAACCTTCCTGGCCTCGCCTACCTGGACACTGCTCGAGGGCTCCGCCCCTTTATAACCAAACTACCATCCTCACTTCAGGACAGATGGCTGTCTGTTGGTTCCGAATATAAGGAGCGGCACCAAGTTACGTTCCCTCCTTTTAAGGTATTTGTAAACTTTATTACACAACAAGCTAGGATAAAAAATGATCCAAGTTTCAAGGTCGATTCACTGGTGGATAGGTTCCCCTTACAAGAGAGCAAACAAAGGGTGGTATCGGTGAATAAGACCGAAGTGTCCCCACAGTTTTCAACACCACGCGTCGGCAAAACAAAGATGACAACGACCCCACCCAATATTGCCCATTACACAAAAAATTCCACTCACTGTTGAAATGCCGCGCCTTTCGAGAGAAACCCTTGAAAGAGCGTGAGACTTTTATAAGAAACAATGGCATCTGTTTCAAATGTTGCTCCTCCACAGCACACATAGCGAAATTCTGCAGAATGAATATTACATGCAATGAGTGTAACAGTGAAGAACACAACACTGCTCTCCATCCAGGACCACCACCTTGGCCCATCAGCATAAGATCCGCTGCAGAGAACGGCGGGGAGGATAATCCCCCTATGGCTACTGGAGTGGTTTCGCAGTGCACACAAGTTTGCGGTGGTGACCTCTCAGAAAAGTCGTGCTCCAAGATATGCCTCGTCAATGTTTACCCTGCAGACCAACCAGACAAAACAGTGAGGATGTACGCCATCATCGATGAACAAAGCAACCGGTCTTTGGTACGCTCAGACTTTTTTGACACATTTAAAAATGATGGGCCCAGTTTCCCCTATTCCCTTAAAACTTGTGCCGGAGTTATACAAACCATGGGAAGAAGAGCGTCAGGCTTCCAGGTGGAATCCTTAGACGGGAAAAACAGCCTTCCACTTCCAAGTCTCGTCGAATGCGACAAAATACCCAACGACAGGTCCGGCATCCCAACTCCTGAGGCAGCCCTCCACCACCCACATCTGAGAAAAATAGCTCACCTCATCCCCACCGTGGAACCTAAAACTCCTATAATGCTCCTTCTGGGGCGTGACATTCTAAGGGTACACAAAGTGCGCCAACATATAAACGGCCCCATGATGCCCCATATGCACAGAAACTGGACCTCGGATGGGTCATAGTTGGCAATGTCTGTTTAGGGAAATTTCACCCACCCACCATAATAAACACATTGCATACACATATATCTGATGGGGACGCCCTACCCTTCTCGAACCGTGCCCGAACAGATTCGAAATTAAAGAGAGCTTCAGCATCAGCAAAAGGCCATACTCTACCGAGATGGAAGACCACCTATTTCAACGGACCAAGGACGGCGAAAGGGCGGCGCCTTCTATCGAAGATATTGCCTTCCTGAACATCATGGAGCTGGGAGCCGAGAAAGACAAA
This sequence comes from Acanthosepion pharaonis, assembly GCA_903632075.3. Classification (NCBI taxonomy): domain Eukaryota; kingdom Metazoa; phylum Mollusca; class Cephalopoda; order Sepiida; family Sepiidae; genus Acanthosepion; species Acanthosepion pharaonis. The sequence goes on along the minus strand of CAHIKZ030000860.1, from coordinate 319,911 downwards.
GACAACAGCTGGGTTGCTCCTCTACCCTTTAGATCTCCCCGACGTCGTCTCCCATATAACAGGAAACTGGCAGAGAGTCGACTTTCTTCACCGAGACGTAGCCTCGATAAGAAACCTGCGATACAAAGACCCTTTACACGTAGGGGCGTTTTATCGACCCTCAACAGTCTGTATGACCCCTTGGGATTTGCTGCCCCGTCACCATTCAAGGAAAGTTAATCTTGAGAGAGCTAACCCATGAAAACAGCGAGTGGGACTCACCTCTTCCTCAAGAAATGCACAAAATCTGGTCTTCATGGAGAGACTCCTTGGAAGCGCTAAACGAGGTCCGAATCCCTAGGGCCTTCACAAACATACCACTCTCAAAAAGCAGTACATAAAGAGCTGCACATCTTTTCCGATGCATCGACCAAAGCCATCGCTGCAGTGGCCTATCTCAAGGACACACGACGATAAAGGAAACAACCAAATTGGCTTCGTCACGGGGAAAGCGAAACTTGCCCCACGACCCGAACATTCAGTTCCCAGACTGGAGATCTGTGCCGCCCTCCCGGCAACCGAACTGAGTGAACTAAACACCTCCTCAGACCCGTTACCAGGATTGTCCTTCTCTGTGACGAGAACTAGCACATTCCTTGACGTCCAAGACGTCAGGCGGGGAGTGTTCTGTTCTGTGTACAACAGACCTACTAGCACCATCTCCCTTTGCTTGGGGGCTTCTTTCTGACCCTACACCGGTTGAAGGTTCCCGGTGCTCAGCCTCTATCTAGTTTGGCTACCCCCAGCACGGCCACATGGCATGCCCCCAGCTTGGCCGCATGGCATAGTTTTCATCCTTTAAATATCTCGTCATTCTTGGACATCTCCGGTAAGAACTATCGCCTTTCTTCCTTCCTATTATGGAATTATTTAATACAAGCATTATTTTTTAGTATCATTTTCTTCCTTAAACGAACTTTGTTTACCTTCTCACCACGTGCGGAACCTCCATCTTTCCTCTCGGAACTCGACTGTTACTCAGCATATTTTGTATTCTTTTTCTTTCTATGAGTATTTTTTATGTTCAAACGCTTCTATTCTGTAAGCTTATCGTACCTACAACTACTTTTAAGGTCTTAGTAAATACTCACCTTCATTTTGTATTTCTGTATTTCTGAAGAAACGTGTTTTTATTTTCTTTCAGTTTTACCTTTGTCGACTGTCAATAAACCTGTGTCTAAAACATACCATGTCTCAGAGTCTTGATTGTCGATGAGAGTTTATGCTAACTGTCTAAGGGTTGTGTACATTTCAACGAAATACACGCATCCCGGAGACAGTATAGGTAGTCATGGTTTTGTTTAATCTTACCGAATTCGTCTAGTTAAATTTTGCGTTCGATTCCCCTTGGGATTATTTCAAAACATGATTTTTCAACTCTCTTATTCCTTTATTCTTTCTTTCCCATTTTGTGTTTTATAAATCTCCGGCGGTCCCAGTGTCACATTGCAGCGAATGCCGGACAATCTTCTGTAAAATGAAGAAGAGACTCGAAGCGACAGAAATGTGGTTCCGCAGAAGGATGCTGAGGATACCATGGACCGAAGATGTGAGCAACGACGAGGATTTGGAGAGAAGGGAAACAAAAAGGAAACATGCTTAACATCAGGAAGAAATTTCTGAGACACGTAATGGGGACGGAGGGTTTGGAAAATTTGGCACTCACAAGACGAATAGAGGAAAAGAGGGACAAGGGAAAGCAGGGCGTAACATATCTGAAGCTTGAGCAAACAGATGGCAAAATAGGGTTTGGGAGAAATACCAAAGAGACAAAACTAATTAAGAGCTACTACGCTGTCCATTGAGATGAGGTGAAATAAATACATTGAATCAATAGCTTCACCTACTACAAGGAAAGTGGGTTCTCTGTGTCGTGTCAGAAAGTTTGTTTTTTTTTTCATCTGAGACCATCCTTCAAATCTATAACACAACCATCGGAATATTACTGTCATATATCGTCTGGTGCTCCCGCTGTTCGTCTTGAGTTCCTTGACAAAATCCAGAGACGAATATGCAAAATGATAGGTCCTGATCTGGCATCTAGTCTACAATCGCTATCCCACACACGTGCTGTGGCCTCCCTCTGTCTCTTCTACGAATATTTTCACGGCGACTGTTCCGACGATCTACTTTCGCTGGTTCCCGGACTACATAAATTTTAAACGTGCTGCCAGGCTGGCATCTCGATCCCACTCTTTCACTGACAAAACGGTTAAATATAGCTGTCTCTTCTACTCAAACAGCTTCTTCTCTCGCACCTCCCGTCTATGGAACTCCCTTCGTCTTACTTGCTTCCCCGATGACTATAATCTTCAAATGTAATATCAATCGACATCTGACTCCCTAATCTTGTTCCCCGTCCTTCTCTTTATCCTTTCCTCAAACACGCCTCTTTACTCTTGTTCCCAATCCTCTGTAACCCTTTGCGTGCTAGTGCCACTCCCGCCTTGCTTGGGGTGAATTGCCTTAAAAAAAGGCGCATGAAAATGTGGAGGGGCCATGATCGCCTATGTCCTGAATAAGACAGGGCACATAAAACGAGAAGAAGAAAATATCGTCTGGAATTTTTGGAGTGTATCCTTCAAAAGAAATATGAAAAAAAGAAGAAAAGATTGGATTGACGAGAAAATACATCCTCTGGATTTCTCGTTTTGCCTGATTGACCAATTTGTTTTTTGAAAATTCTTTTAACCTTCTTTCCTAATTTTCCGTTTCAGCTAGCAAGAAAGAACATCAAACAAAATGGCTGATCTGTAGGAAAAAGCGTTCTGCAGTAATAGGTCTGCCTCTTCAAATAAGATAGCTACACAAGGAAACAGCTTATACAGAAATATGTATGCATTTTTTTTTTAAAATAAGATGGCTGCTTTTCATGAACATTGGTAACGAGACAATATGGTTGCCTCTCAAAATAAAAAAAATGGCTTCTTTCCATTAATATGACAGTTCAATGAAGTGGAATACAAATTTTACTATTACAGTCTTTCTTTAATAAGGTTGGGATTGTTAGGAAAGTCTTTCTTTGATGATTTTTATGTTTATCATTGTTTTAGACAGAAAATATAGTCATGACTGAAATATATTATTTAATATTATTACTGTTTGATATTTGGTTGGTTCGTTTTTTACGTATTATCAACCCTTTTCTGGTTATTTAAAGCCAGTGAATATTTTTAGAATTTTCTTTTTAGATAATAATGGTTTAGTGACACAAATCTTAATAATTAACCCGTAGCTGGAGGAGAAGACAGGCTTGGACACTTTTTGCCAAGGGTTTTTGCGCGTCAGTCAGTTATGTGCCATACGTGATACAGGAGTAGGTGATCGAGGCACATTGCCATTTCTTTCTGCGGTAGATAGTTGCTATCCAAGGCTATGGAACCCGGTCTGTCCTGCTATTTACCCATAGCTAGGGGGAGAAGATGATTCATACCTTTCGCAATGGTATTATCACGTAAGTGAATATCAGCCAGTTTTGTGCCATGCGTGATACACACTTAGGCAATCATGTATTTTTCGATACATGACGGACGAGGCAGATTTTTTACTTGCAGTAGACCAGTTGCCATCCAAGGCTATAGAACCTGGTCTGTCCGGTTATTTACCTATAGCTTGGAGGAGAAGAAGAGTATTCATACCTTTCCCAAGGGTATTAGCACGTAAGTGAATATCAGTCAGTTATGTGCCATATGTGATACATGCTTAGGCGATAAGCTATCTTTCGATACATGACTGACGAGGCAGATTTTTTTCCCGCAGTAGGTTTCCATTTCTTTCTGCGGTAGACCAGTTGTCATCCAAGGCTATAGAACTGTCTGTCCTGCTATTTATCCATAGCTTGGGGGTGGGGAGAAGAAGGATTCATACTTTTACCAAGGGTATTAACAAGTGAATGTAATGGATTTGACTGGATTTCGAACTCGAACCGCTGTCCATTACTCCACCGGGCCTCCTTGCGCGTAAGTGAGTATAATGGAGGACATATGTAGATTAGATTGTAGTAAGCGGACATTCGGACAATTCTCCTCCGAGTTTTTATATTGCATGGAGAAGGGAGTTCTTTGGTCTGACATTCTCTTTACTGACTTCATAGTCCATTCTGTAGACACATCATCGAAAATGAGACTTTGCTTTACTTTTTAGTTATTATCATATTCTTTTCCGTTTGGTTTGGTTTGTTTTATGGATTATCAACCCCAATGGATTTATACAAGATTTTTATTGCTGTAAATATAATTTTTTATCAAAAAGCATTTCTGGTAATATTTTCCTCAAAAATGTATTTCTGATAATAATTTTTTCTTCGAAAATTTATTTCTGGTAATAATTTTTTTTACAAAAATGGATTGCTGGTAGTAAAACCTATTTTTACACGTTTTCACCCCACTTTGGAGGGTTAACTATTTGCCTGTGGCTGGGACCCTAACAGGTGCTACTACCCCGGGTCAGGATGAACATGGGAACAGTAGCAATTAAGAGATGGTTCCACGCTCCTCAAAACCTCCTGATCAGAGATCTTGCTTTTGGATGCAGTTTATCGTCTTACCCAGTACGCGGACTTAATTTATCGTCATACCCAGGACACGGATGCAATTTATCGTCTTACCCGGGACGGGGATGTAGTTTATCGTCTTATCCAGGACGAATATTCTCTTTCATTAATACCAAAAATTTTCACATAATCTCGATACACAAACGCTCCCTTTGGGTATTTCATATTGTAATTTTTGCTGTTATCATTCTATTTTTTTTTTTTTTGTTACCAGAGCTTATATTGCAATTTTCGTTGTTATTATTGCTTTTCTCTGGCACACCTTATAACTGGTTCCCATATTGTATTCATTTCTATGCTTGGTCGGCTCAGGATATTCTTGTGGCCTAGTATATGTGCTGATTTCTTAATTTTACAATGATGTTCTTTGTCTATGATTTCAACCTGATTCCACAGAGGGCGGTGATCTCCCTTTTCTCTCCATATATTAATTTTATTTTATTTATTTTGGCTGCTGGGGTTAGAGTCAGTTCGCTTCGTTTTATACAGCTTATCAAACCTTTGCAGATTATTTAAAGACAGAGATATTTTGGGGGTTTTAAGAATTTTTTTTTTTGGAGATAATAATGGTACAGTGATACAAATCTTACAAATTAATCCATAGCTGGGGGAAGAAGAGTTGGATCGTTCGATGGAGGTCTATTACTTGTTCCCTCTTTAGGATAGCGTTTCCGGTTCTTGCTAAGGTCTAATTCCTCTCTATACGCCTAACGACTCTGATTGAACCATGAAATTTATTCCCTGATTATTTATAATTTATTTTTCCCCGCTTGCAATAGGAGCAGATAGGTTCGTCTATCGTCCAATTCACACGCCTCCCCGGTCTTTTGAACAGAACTAGAAATTATCACTTGGGTTCTTGTTCCTTCACTGAAGGTCTTCTCATATTCTTTCACTCACACTAATCCTTTGCGTCTTAGTGGCATTATCGCCTTGCTTGGGCGAATTGATTTAAAAAGTCCCTTACTAACACAGACCAAAAGATCTTTATTTGTCAGCAGCTTACAAAGATAAAAAATGTGTTGTTATAGTATAGGATCTATATAGCCACATGACTGCTTTTGACTTGCATTTTATATATATATATATGTAACGATTTTCCAAGAGTAGCCCAGATGTGGCACAAGGCCGAAAGTATGGGGCACCCAGTGAGGATCGAACTCACTACTCTGTTCTAGCGAGGCAAGGTTGCTAGCCATTACACCACCTCGAGGAGCCTCTATATATATATATATATATATATATATATATATATATATATATATATATATATATATATATATATATATATATATATATATATATATATATATATATATATATATAGATAATTGTCTATGTTATTTAATGAAAAAATGCATCAATATATATATATATATATATATATATATATATATATATATATTGATGCATGTTTCATTAAATAACATATAGACAAGTTTTGTCTCTTTATTTTATGTAAATTCCTTTTATATTGTCTGATAAGCTTAATAGCATTATCATTAAAAATGAATGAAAAACACCCTATTGATACATATTTTTTTAATCCTATCTAAGCTTTCGGCTTACATAAGCCATTATCAAAGATGACAATTACATTACAATATATTCAATAATACACGAACAAAACAATAATGATAGTCTGTTCTTGTTTACATGGAAGATTTCCAAGTAACGACAATCTCGTTAATTTTATTTTATTTATTTTGGCTGCTTCTCGTGCATATGAGACGCTGGAAACGAAGATGATAATGGTATTAAGCTTAGACGATAAGTAAAGAATTTACATTAAATAAATAGCCAAAATTTGTCTATATTATTTAATGAAACATGCATCAATGAAAAATGCTGCCTAAATACTCAATATCTATCTATCTATCTATCTATCTATATATATATATATATATATATATATATATATATATATATATATGTACATATATATATATATATATGTATGTATGTATGTATGTATGTGTATTTTATATTATAAAGGAACAATTTATACAGAGAATTAAATCGTGATGCTAACATGATTAATTCTGAAATCACTTCGCTAACAGAACTTAATGAGACATTAACTTACTATCAATTCTTGGAATAATAAGATCCTTACATTCGAGTTGTTGTCAGATGGAAGACGCATGACAAGTACTTTCGACAATTTCAAATTGTCATCTTCAGGGCGCAATTTTCCCATACATAGGCAAACACTAAGACGAAATATGCGTAGACCGAAAGATGTTTGTTTTTTTTTTTTAATTATGCTATTTATTGACAGTTGGAATATATGTTTTTGGAGTGTGTGATGTCGCGACGCTAGAGTTCAAGGCGATCAAGTGAGAATTTTTTGTGAATTTTGAAAAGTTATAAATCCACGATTTTTTTTTTGTTATATTTATTTATCTGTTAAAATGAAATGGACTTAGTATTATCCAATTAGTAGAGTAAAAATGTCTTAGTAGTTTTCTACAGAATTTAAGATTGATTATTACTGTGCTGCGGATCTGATGTCGTAAATGAGTGTGAAGCTTATATTTTATATTATAAAGAACCATTTGATACAAAGAATTAAATAGTGATGTTAATGTGATTAATGGCGAAATCACTTCGCTAACAGCACTTAATGAGACATTAACTTACTATCAATTCCTTGAATTATAAAAGCCTTATATTCGAGTTCTTGCTAGATCGCAAGTTCCAAAACATAGATAGCCAGTACTACTAATTTATAAAATATGTCTTTTAAAACAGTTTTGCAGGAAAATCGGTTTCTTAAGTCGTGTAGCTGTTATTACTCTTCCCTGTATTGATGGAGGTTTCCTTCCTAACCTTTTGTTTGAAGTAATGTGGAATGTCAACATCTTAATTATGTCATTATTTTCTCTTCGTTTTAGCAGGAACTGCTGCTAAAAGTCCTCAAATAATGCCATTTTATGTTATTTCTTGGAAATTAAAAGTGCTCAATACAATGTAGTGCCTATAAAATACAAGCTAAATGAAGTTTCACCCTCAAGGATCCTCAGAACAGATTCAATCCTTACCTTGTGCCGAACTCGTGTTTTTTGCCCGGATGTATTTTTATCAAATATTTGAATATTAAACATTGACTGACACCGCTGTGTACCGAGCAGAAGTTTATGTGGAGGGCCTCCCTACAATGATTTCTATGCAGCATCGTTCAAATTGGGTCGATATAGTAATAGCACTGCTCTGTCTAGATATATTTGGGAAGTAAAGGATGGACAGAAAACCCAACCAAAGATTAGAAGGAGCATCGTAAGAAGTAAAATCTATGCAGGGGGGGCAGTTTTGCAATTTGTACCGAATCGAGGCACGATATTGAATTCACCTCACGTTCTTAACTATCTTGAAATGGAGAGATAACATTGAATAAATAGATGTAATATATTGCAAGGAATATTAGGTTACAGTGTTGTGCCAGGAAAGTTTTCTCGTCAGAGTCCATCTTGCACATTGTGACACTAAACTGTCGGCCCGTGGTCAACTCCCAGTCGCAGCGCGAAGCTGTAATGATCCTTCCACCGGCGTTTTGGAGTTGACTCTTAGTCGCTGCCACCTGCCCGTGTCCCGGTCGTTCGGCGGTCGTCGCTATTCGGCGAAATCCCCTGGTCAGGATACCAATATGTGCCACTGGCCCGTCCAGGGTCGAATTCTGGTCGTCGATGTTAACGGCTTCACAAGCTGTACCGGTTCAATACCAGCTCTATCGTTCCCAGCTCACTTGCACCGTCTGGTTACTGGAGTAACTGCTTCGATCTCAAGTCTAACCTACCCACGTTGTGACTTTGATCTTAGGTAGAGGAGATCAATCAGGCGTCGGGCCGTAGTGTAGGCTGAGTCCAGACTGAAGGTGATATCGCACAAGCGTAAAGAAGAAGCAAATAAAAATAAAAAAACAAGAGATTCAAGTATGTTAAGAAATAACAAATTAACTTTATCCGTCTGTTATATACAGGAGTGTGTTTCTCTCCCAGCCCGTTTTCTACGAAATGTGACACTTCTACGTTTCAAGCAAGTTGGTATCTTAAGTCAGCTGATTTAGTTCTTAGGTGCTGGCTTGGCTTCGTTCGTTAGTATAACTTGTTATTGGTAGGATAGGCGAAGTCGGAGGTCGTGGAAACTCTCGGTCAGCTTCTGCGAGGCAACACACTGGTTAAGCTCTGACTCTAAGTCTCTGACTGACTCTCTGACTGCTACTACCTGAACGACCCGAGGGCGTTCGTTTATATGGGTTACGGTGATGTGCCAGAAAATTTTTCTCGTCAGAGTCCATCTTGCACGTTTACAAATCTGCCATTCATTCATGGATTAAATACTGTTGCCATATCTGGTCCGGTGCTCCTGCTATTCATCTCGAGGTTCTTGACATAATCCAAAGAAGGATCTGCAATGTAATCGATCCTGACTTGGCAGCCCAACTTCAGTCACTTTATCAACGACGTGACGTGGCTTCCCTCTATAAATATTTTCATGGTAACTGCTCTGACGAGCTTTTATTTCCTGGTGTTCCTGACTACATGAATTTAAGCGTCATACTAGATTGGAATCTAGGTCCCACCCGTTTACCGTTGAAATAGTTAAATGTAACTGCCACTTCTACTCCAACTGTTTCTTTTCGCGCACTTGCCGCCTATGGAACTCCCTTCAGTTTATTTGCTTCCCTAATGAATTTATTCTTCAAAAATTTAAATGCGATGTCAATCGCCATCTTGTATTTTCTTGAAACCTATTCATCGTTTTTCCTTTCTTCAGTTCTTCTTATACTCAGTTTTTCTCTCACTTTCATTCTCTATAACCCCCTGCGTACTAGTGGCATTCCCGACTTGCGTGCAGTGAGAAGATTAAAACATTAAAAGAGGTGAAATATTGTAAGGACCTAGATGCAAATTTACCGTGTATGGTAAACATATTTAAAGTATTTTCTATACACTTCCGTGTTAGAAAATTGCCTTCTCTATTTTAAATCAAAATTATGGCCAGATTCCTTACAGAGAGCAACTAATGGATTTAGCGTGTTGTTGTGTAAAAGATCCCTTTTGTGTTCATCTAATCTTTTATTTAAATTTCTTGAGGTTTCTCCGATGTATTCCTAGTGGCAATTATTACAGGTGCTAGAGTAAATTCCCCGCTTCAAGTTTTACCTCATTATTATTTTATTTTGTATTAATCGTGTTTTTACTGTTTTATAAGTACCGTAATTACCCACGTATAATACGCATTTTTCTATAAAAAAATAATAAGCAAAATTAGAGGTGCGTATTATGCACAGTTACAAAAATCTTTAAAAATTGCCGTTTCATAGGCCGATTTCAGTTGCGAAATGACTACTCAACACAAAGATACGACAATTTGACAGTAACATTCGGCGATTGCGACCACATAAGGATGACAGATACAATCATATGCACCCAATAATACTTACAAATGTAAAATAAAATAAGAATTATCATAAAATTAAATTAGAATAATATTATTCTATGTTTAAAACTATTTTTTTTAATAAGAAGTTGAGGTACAATTTATAGAGTTTGATTAACAAAGGGGTGCGTATTATCCGTGAGTAGAAGCATTTTCGCACACTTTCAGCATAATTTTAGGGGTGCGTATTATAGATGAAGGCGTATTATAGATAAAGAATTACGTTATTTGCAACAAATTTTATGTTAAACTTAGATAAATTATTTTCAATTTTAGTTCTGATAGCGTTGGTAGATAGAATAATATATTTTAATTCGTTGCGTTTGTCAAAATGGTTGACTCCTATTATTTTTTTAAAATTTACGAGCCATTTGTTTCGCGTTGATTTATGAAATTATTCAGGTATTGGAGGAACTTAAAAGTATTTCCAATTTTATTTCTCTATTTTCTCTTTTTTTTCCACTTTGTCATCAATGTTCTTAATATATATTTCTTATTACTAGAAACTTTGAGTTCATATCCCCGTTATTTTGGCAGAGAAATTAATGTCAATTGGTCGAGAAATCGAAAAATCCTGACAGGAATCAAAACAGTATTCAGATTTAGGCCACGATAAAAAAAAAACTGATGTAACCACCTCTCGCTGGTATGTTTTGAGTTTAGTATCTGTGATCTTACACGCAATAATAATAAATTTTAAATGGATTTTTTTTTACAGATTAGACATTATTGTTCATTACAGGGTTTGCCAGTGATTCTTACGACAAATGGTGTCAAGATGACTAAACGTTTTATCTGAAAACCTGGGAAATAAATTGCGTATGTGTCGGTCTAGTAGAGGGAGTTGAAAGTTTTAACTTTTGGGCGGACTGTCAGCGTAAAAGGATCAGCCCGAAATGCGATTTACAGGTCGGCGACACTAGAATCGAGCAAACGCGGAAGTTTAAATATCTGGGAAGCGTCTTGACAGAGGACGGTAAATGCGACACTGAGATCCGTAGATGTATTGTGATGGCCAAGGACACATTCCAAAAACTGGGCAGAGTATTGCAAGCCAGGAGGATTTCTTTGGTAACAAAAAAAAAGAATACTCAGCTGTTACTGGACATCTGTCCTTCTTTATGGCAGCGAATGTTGGACGATTTCCTCAAAGTTGAAGAAGAGACTCGAGGCAACGGAGGTATGGTTCTACAGAAGGATGCTAAGAATATCATGGATCAAACACATTGGGATGCTCAAGGACACATTGCAAAAGCTGGGCAGAGGATTTCTTTGGCAACTAAGAAAAGAATACTCAGCTCTTAGGGGACATCTGTCCTTCTTTACTGCAACGAAAGTTGAACAATTCCTTCAAGGCTAAAATCAAAATTTTAACCCAGCTGCAGTTTTTGATACAAAAGGAAAATAAGAGTTATTCCCCTTGAACTATGAAAGCATCGATAATGGCTAGTATAATATATCAATATATATTTTAACTTGGCATTATCTGGCAACCCTGAATCTGAGCTCAACGAAAATTGTTCTCTGCGTCTAACTTTTCTAGGGCTTTTGAATGAGCTGTGAATGATTTAAATCGAACCAGTGGGAGCGGAAGAGTTGCTTGGGCACACACACGCTTAAACACACATACACTGTACTTTATATATAAGAGTTACTAGGCGAGTGGGCGTATATGACGGCTCTCAAATTTTCGAGTTAAGATGTAGTTTTCAGGTTGTATTCGCTGTACAATGCAACCTTGCCATCAAATTGTATTTCAAAATGTATTAAATTTATTACATAGAATCAGAGAACATATACTTTCTTTTCATTCAAATTCTAATGAAAAAACGGCGGGGAGATATTGTCTATTAACTATCACAATCTGTAATATCTCATGAGTGGATTCTGCGTTTTCGGTGGCTTATTACAGTAGTCTGAATGAATTTTCCCCGCTAACCATCGACTCGTTCCAATGTTCTCGAATGCGATTATTAAATGGCTTGTTGAGACGCACATTTTATTGTGTTTTTGTTCAACATCAGCGAAAAAAGGAATCGAGATATTGTCAATTAACAACGACGATCTACACAGTGTGACGATGGTTTGGGGTTTATCTCTTGGCGAATATGTGTTTTACGGTTTGTCTCGTAATCACGACACATGTTATACAGGGTGTCCATAAAGTTCATGTGGACTTTAAAAAATTTATAAATTTTACTTCACTGAAGTCTTCTCATTCTCTTTCACTCCCAGTAACCTCTTGCATCTTAGTGGCATTATCACCATCTTCTGTCTTCCTGAAACCTCTTCTTTTATTGTCCTTTCCCTTCACTAAAGTCTTCTCATTCTCTTTCACTCCCAGTAACCCCTTCCATCTTAGTGGCATTATCACCATCTTCTGTCTTCCTGAAACCTGTTCTTTTATTGTCCTTTCTCCTCACTAAAGTCTTCTCATTCTCTTTCACTCCCAGTAACCCCTTGCATCTTAGTGGCATTTTCGCCATCTTCTGTTTCCTGAAACCTCTTCTTTTATTGTCCTTTCTCCTCACTAAAGCCTTCTCATTCTCTTTCACTCCCAGTAACCCCTTGCATCTTAGTGGCATTATCACCATCTTCTGTCTTTCTGAAACCTGTTCTTTTATTGTCCTTTCTCCTCACTAAAGTCTTCTCATTCTCTTTCACTCCCAGTAACCCCTTGCATCTTAGTGGCATTATCACCATCTTCTGTCTTCCTGAAACCTCTTCTTTTATTGTCCTTTCTCCTCACTAAAGTCTTCTCATTCTCTTTCATTCCCAGTAACCCCTTGCATCTTAGTGGCATTATCACCATCTTCTGTCTTCCTGAAACCTCTTCTTTTATTGTCCTTTCTCCTCACTAAAGTCTTCTCATTCACTTTCACTCCCAGTAACCCCTTGCATCTTAGTGGCATTATCACCATCTTCTGTCTTCCTGAAACCTCTTCTTTTATTGTCCTTTCTCCTCACTAAACTCTTCTCATTTCCTCTCACTCCCAGTAACTTCTTGCGTCTTAGTGGCATTATCACCATCTTCTGTCTTCCTAAAACCTGTTCTTTTATTGTCCTTTCTCCTCACTAACGTCTTCTCATTCTCTTTCACTCCCTGTAAGCTCTTGCGTCTTAGTGGAGTTATTACCATCTTCTGTCTTCCTGAAACCTGTTCTTTTATTGTCCTTTCTCCTCACTCAAGTCTTCTCATTTCCTCTCACTCCCTGTAACCTCTTGCGTCTTAGTGGCATTATCACCATCTTCTGTCTTCCTGAAACCTGTTTTTTTATTGTCCTTTCTCCTCACTAAAGTCTTCTTATTCTCTTTCACTCCCAGTTGACCTTTACGTCTTATTGGCATTATCACCTTGCATGGGGTGAATTAATTGAAAAATAAACTCTAAGAAGGGCATGAAGTCCGAGTTCAAATGGCCCTCTAAAATCATTTTCTGCGGCTCAACAACTATTAACGATTAACTTTTAAAAGTCTTATTAATTAACTTTAGGAGAAGACGTAGATGCATACATTTCCCTTGCTTTTAAAGGACCATAACAAACCCAATAGGAATTTTATCTCTGCTCTCGGATTAACGCACCTGTATATCCAAGATCACGGCATCTGATATTTCAATGCCGTCACTCATCTTGCTTAACTTCAAAGCGGTCACCCATAAAGTTGCTTAACTTCGGTGATCGTATGGGAACCTGTGTTCCAACGTGATATGGCCGTAAACCATCTCTATTTTGATGACGCAGCTCCTAAAGCTATCTGCGTCTAAGACATAAAATATTAGTCTTGAAAGTATTTAAAAAAAAATGACACAGAGAGTCAACCTTACGGTGGTGGGAAATTAATTGAAACGGAGCTGCCAGATCAGAACCAATAATATTGCTGATTTTTCTTTTGATTTTATCAAGGAGATCAAGGTACCCCCCCCAAAAGGGTACCGGACCATATATGGCAGCAATATTCTAAGCATGGACGAATGTTAGACTTATAGATATGTAAGATAGATTCTGGAGAGAAATATTGTCTAGCTCAACACAGTGAACCGACTTTCTTAGCAGCTGAACTAGCAATGGATTCTATATAGTCTTTCCACTTCATATCAGATGAAAACCTTAATCCGAGAAGCTAACTTTTACTTTTCTGGAGGTTAGCATCAGTCATGCTGATGGAAGGCAGAGAAGGATCTCTAAGATGATTAAATGGAGAGAAGTTTAGTTTTAGAGGCGTTAAAATTAACAAGCCATCTTTTGCCCCAGTAAACGACGAACTTGAAGTCATTTTGGACATCGGCTGACATTTTTACTTTATCGGACTGCTATGCCTTACTATCGAGGCAGGATTCAATGTTTATATCATCAGCGTAGTTATCAAGTTGAGAGCTGATATCACTAACATAAATTAAAAACAGTGTAGGATAAAGGATGCAGCCCTGAGCAAGACCAGCGTCAGTACTTAAAGATCTAGAGGAGTGGCCATTCAAGATAACCTTCATTTCCCGATTTGGTAGGATATACTGGATCAGTTCAAAAATGTGTTCTGAGACACCATAACTTTTCAGCTTGTGGAGGAGATCTATATAAATATTATTCCGATATAAATACTAGTTGAGAAATAGCACCAAACAAATACTGGGGACAGATATGAACACACCCCTTCCCGGCCTCCAACGATATGTTAATTATTAAGACCTGAATCGCTAAATCACTATTACCAAAAAAACAAAAAAGAAATTCTTACAATCTAAAAATATTTTCTGGCTTTAAATAACCTGCAAGAGGTTGATAAGCCGTAAAAACAAATCAATCAATGAATAAATTAATAAAGGTCCAAATGAATTATCTTTGTCAGGGTCAATTAAATTCATTAACTTATTAAGAAATATCATATTAATAATTAACAGATGTTATATTAACAGATGTCATATTCATAATTTGACAGATGTTATATTAACAGATGTCATATTAATAATTTAACAGATGTTATATTAACAGATGTCATATTAATAAGCTAACAGATGTCATATTAACAGATGTCATATTAATAATTTAACAGATGTTATATTAACAGATGACATATTCATAATTTGTCAGATGTTATATTAACAGATGTCATATCAATAAGCTAACAGATGTCATATTAACAGATGCCCTATTAATAATTTAACAGATGTCATATTAATAATTTAACAAATGTTATATTAACAGATTCCATATTAATAAGCTAACAGATGTCATATTAACTGATGTACTATTAATAATTTAACAGATGTTATATTAACAGATGTCATATTAAAAATTTAACTGATGTTATATTAACAGATGACATATTCATAATTTGACAAATGTTATATTAACAGATGTCATATCAATAAGCTAACAGATGTCATATTAACAGATGTCCTATTAATAATTTAACAAATGTTATATTAACAGATTCCATATTAATAAGCTAACAGATGTCATATTAACTGATGTACTATTAATAATTTAACAGATGTTATATTAACAGATGTCATATTAAAAATTTAACAGATTTTATATTAACAGATGTCATATTCATAATTTGACAGATGTTATATTAACGGATGTCCTATTAATAATTTAACAGATGTTATATTAATGATTTAACAGATGTTATATCAATACACTACATAAGAAATTCTATAATGATAGACGTCAAAGAAATTTCCCATTTGAAATTTTTACTATGCTAACCCCTTCCTCGCCAATTATTTTAGGAAAATAGTTTAATTTACAGACGAATTTAAAAAAAATTGTTTTAATATAGTAACTAAGAAACTGAGGCATCTTGAAGTACTCCGAACGGTGGCTAACACGTATGGGTTGACAGTTGGACTAGTTTCAAGATCAGAAGCTCATAAAAATGAATCAAGATCAACATATAAAGACGCCTGTAGCTGGTTCTTTGAAAGTTATGTTTTGGACGTGTTTATTTGTCCGTGTATGAAAATAGATTTCCGGTAAAAACGTATATACACGTCCACGTCAGAGAAGGGTTTAAAGTCCGTTAATAACGTGGCAATGTTTAAATACTGAAAAGTATAGCACACACTACAACTTGTTTCGCCAGTTTCGCAAGCGTTTAAAAAACCTGTTCGCAGCAGCTACCCCTTTTCAGCTTCTGGGGTAGCATGCGTAATGGGAATCCCAAGAGATAAGAAACTCTTACATACCTTACCGTTTAAACTCCGAGAACAGACATACGTGGTTTAGAAAATACGCCTAAGTCACTCTTTAATTCACCCACCAAGGTCAACAATTTCTTCATTATTAGAAGGACGGTTATAGGAACATCCCATGGATTTATACTTTCTTTCGGGAACTAGCCTTGAACGTTCTCCATGGTTAAAAGTTCCCGATAGAATAACAATTTCTATCTCACGCTATTCATTCTTTTATTTGTATATTTCCCCAACAAATTCAAAACTAATATTTTTGTTCGTCGACATCTTCGCAACGTTAAACAACAACCCTAAGCCTAACAACAAAAGCGTTATAATGTGACACTATTAAAGATTTTTTATACATATTTTATAAGTTATAAAAAGTGTTTGTTTTTTGTTTTTTTGTAAAAAAATCTTAGAAGATAAAATAACATCGGAAAATTCAACAACGGCCATATAATTTTGCCTACGAAATTTTGAAGTCGGTCTAAAGGTGAGATATCTGTCCTTTTTTTTAGCTTATTGACTACAGTCGACATTGTTTGGTATTGAGCCCTTTATAGAAATTCTGCTTACCGTGAAATCCGTTAAATTTTAATCATTTTTATACATTTCGTAGATGTTATTGATTTTTGTTATATATCATACTTATTATAAAACCCAGGTTGTGTGTGTGTGTCTGTACGTTTATATATTGGATCGGATTTCCTACATTTTTCAACCGATTTCAACAAAACTTCACAGGACTACGTAAAATTACCTTGCGGTGGTTCTGACAGCGCCCAAAAATTGGAAAAACACAATTGTTTTTGCACAAAATCAATTTGAAAACACGATTAAGAGGCATCGCGAGAATAAAAGGGGGACAACTCATATCGAGTTATACTTATTATAAAACCCAGGTTGTTTGTGTTCGTTTATATATGGGATCGGATTTCCTACATTTTTCAACCGATTTCAACAAAACTTCACTTTTTTTTTTTTTTTGGCAGGTAGTTTTTCTTATTGTCTTGCACACTTTTTTCTTTATTTTTACACACAGAATGCTTTGAAAATTCCATTTACAAGACAATTGTTTATAATAAAATTCTATTCAATCGGTAGACTCATAACGATTGAAAACAATGTTTTTGTTTGAGTTTGGGTAAAAAAAAACTAATTAAGACATGCGTGTCCGTCAACCTTAAGCAATAATCTTGATACTTGATCTATCTTCTTATATACCCGGGCAACGCCGGGTTCTACTGCTAGTATATATATATATATATATATATATATATATATATATATATATATATATTATGAAATGGACAAAGTCCAACATTTATTTTAAGATATTTTTATGTTTATACATTCTTTTTATAGATACAAATATTTAAGTAAATGGTCTGTTTTATAATAAACAGTATTAATAACATTTACCGGCCTGAATGTCCGGGAAATTTTCATAGAAAATATTCGTTCTCCGACAGAAATCGAACCTATATCCTATACGGAACCGTCATTTAGCCTGACGTGCCATAACCGATCGAGCCACTGAGAATCGTTCGATTGGCAAGGTCGATTTTACTGTTTTTAAACTTCAATCTTCTATGAATCTCTCACGTACTTTGTCCATTTCATAATGTGTGACGTCATTTGTTTACGTTTGGATACACTTTGAGCAGATATAAATGTACGTATATATATATATATATATATAATCATAAGGAGCCAGGCAAACTTACCTATGTTTCACCGAGACGGAGCCAGCTTCTCTGAAGATCCGTTTAGGTGAAACCTAAGTAGGTTTATCTGGCGACTTAGGATTATCTTAGGTTTTGCCCTATTCTTGGTTCTTTTCTTTTTTTTTAATTCCCCATTTTTCCTCGGGTACCGATTTGTTCTACTGCAAGTTGAGATATCCGAGTTTTTCCAAACGAGTACCACCATTTATATATATATATATATATATATATATATATATATATATATATATATATATATATATTGTGTGTGTGTGTGTGTGTGTGTGTGAAGAAAAGAAATATAGTTTTATGTAAATATAAATATAAAAGCGAAAATTGAAATTAACACTCAGAGGCGACAGGCTGTTTCATGCTAGAGGCATTCATTGAAATCGTCTAGCATGAAACAGCCTGTCGCCTCTGAGTATCAATTTCAATGTTCACTTTATATATATATATATATATATATATATATATATATATATATATATATATATCCCAGAAATAAATTTGATAAGGCTGCACCGAAACCGGTTGTTTTTAGCTTTTAAAATATACATTAAAATGCAATATAAATTATGCTTATTCCTAGCTATCCTCAAATTTTCTATTAAAAAATATATATATATATATATATATATATATATATATATATATATATAAAATTTTTTCGTATAGAGTGCATTAAGGTGTCGTAGTTAGCTCCTCCTTAATTTCCAAATTTTCACTAGGGGTCATTCTGCCTATACTACAAATACTGGGCGACTTCTCGCCTCATTCTCTTTTTCATTTCTTCATTTCAGCGACTACAATGTAAGCTCTTTTAGAAGATCCGCGTCTTCCCATTTGTGGGAGACGCCATGAACCATATACACACATACACGTACATACGAACATTCACCAAAATACGGACATTCACCACAATACGCAATAAGACAGCAATGTTTACACACACACAAATGTTATTTTCCATTGTAAAATTTTGTTTAGTACATATATTTGTTTATATATATATATATGTCTTGCTTGTCTTCTTTATCTTCAGTTGGACTTAATTCAAGTCCGGCAATTTTCTTTTAGTTGGACCTTTTAATATTCTACCAGGAGTTACGCACGTGTTTCTAACACGCAAAGACACACGGTCCTCTACAAAGCAAATTGACAAGTCAGAACAGGTAGAAATGCAGTTAATTTTAACCGATGTATTCACGTTTTGGTGTAAATAAATATCTTTATGACATGTTGATAAATTCTTCTTGTTATTCGTGTAAAACTCAAAGTGGGGCTAGCACCATAAATTGGTGACCGAGCAGGTGCCAGCACCGCTTGGAATTGTTCACATACTGCATGAAAGTGTCGTGTCTTTGAATTGCGGCTAGGGGCTGAGATGTGACCATCATTATCCGATCGAAACATTTTAAGAGTCGGAGATGATATCAAAATAAATAAAACACAGCTAGTTGTTAGCCCGATAAAAGACGCCCAGCTAAAACGGAAAAAAAATTATATTTAATTAAAACCGCTGATGAAAATGATTCATTCTTCCAGGTCAGCTTATTCTCTTAACCTAAAAATTTCTACCGATATTTTGAAATTAATAAAAGATAGGATATCTTGTTTCTTTTTTTTTTTTTATTACGGTCGCCAAACCTTGTACAGCCTCTTCGGTGTTTCTGTTTGGTCTAAGTTCCCTGTTTTCATTTCTAATAATCAAATAATATTATCTAGTACTACCCGTCAAAATTTCACGCTTTTTCTTAAAATTCTTTTGTATCATGACGTTTAATAGAATGAATAAGGTCGTTGCAAGCTCTACGACTATAAAATACCCGTTAAATATTTGAGCTTAAGAACTCTGACAAAATATTACAATAGCAATCGTATGAAAGAATGTAGGTTATTTAAGAAGTAAAAAGGTATAAATGCAGATTTCAAACAGATAAGTTTTTCCATTTCACTGAAACAGACGTGAAATGCATGAAAGCATTATTACTTCCCTCTATCTTTTCTTTCTTTCTTTCTTTCTTAATTTCTTTCTTTCTTTGTTTTTTTCTACTTTGTTTCGATTACTATATTTTCAACTCACTTTTTTCCTTCTATCTTTCTTTTTTTCTTTCTTGTTTTTTGATTTTGTTTCGATTCCTATATTCTCGACACCCTTTTTCTTTCTTTCTTTCTTTCTTTCTTGTTTTTTGATTTTGTTTCGATTCCTATATTCTCGACACCCTTTTTCTTTCTTTCTTTCTTTCTTTCTTTCTTGTTTTTTGATTTTGTTTCGATTCCTATATTCTCGACACCCTTTTTCTTTCTTTCTTTCTTTCTTTCTTGTTTTTTGATTTTGTTTCGATTCCTATATTCTCGACACCCTTTTTCTTTCTTTCTTTCTTTCTTTCTTGTTTTTTTTTTTTTGTTTCGATTCCTATATTCTCGACACACCTTTTTTTTCTTTTTTTTTCTTTTTTTTTCTTGTTTTTTGATTTTGTTTCGATTCCTATTCTCGACACCCTTTTTCTTTTCTTTTTTTTCTTTTCTTTCTTGTTTTTTGATTTTGTTTCGATTCCTATATTCTCGACACCCTTTTTCTTTCTTTCTTTCTTTCTTTCTTGTTTTTTGATTTTGTTTCGATTCCTATATTCTCGACACCCTTTTTCTTTCTTTCTTTCTTTCTTTCTTGTTTTTCGATTTTGCTTCGATTCATATACTCTCAACACTCTTTTTCTTTTTTCTTTCTTTCTTTCTTGGTTTTTGACATTCTCTCGATTCCTATGTTTTCAACTCCCTTTTTCTTTCTTTCTTTCATTCTTTCTTGTTTTTGTATTTGTTTCAATTCCTATATTTTCAACACCTTTTTTCTTTTTCTTTCTTTCTTTCTTTCTTTCTTTCTTTCTTTCTTTCTTTTGATTTTGTTTCGATTCCTATATTTTCAACTCACTTTTTTCTGTCTTCTTTTTCTTTTTATTCTTTCTTTCTTTTTTTCTTTCTTTCTTTCGCTGAAACTAAACAACGTTTCTGGTATGTATTTTCTGTTTTTTCCCCACGATCAAAAAGGAATAGTCCATTATTAATGAGGTATTAACCTTTTATTTATTCATTTATTTTCAGCCAGCGTCTCTGGTATCACTTCCCTCAACCTTTTCTTTTCTTTCTTTCTTTCTTTCTTTCTTTCTTTCTTTCTTTCTTTCTTTCTATTTCTATATTTTCAATTCCCTTTTTCTTTCGTTCTTTCTTTCTTTCTTTCTTTCTTTCTTTCTTTCTTTCGATTCCTATATTTTCAACACCCTTTTTTCTTTCTTACTTTCTTTCTTTTCTCTTTCTTTCTTTGAAACTAAACGACGTCTCTTGTATGTCTTTTCCGTTTTTCCCCACGATCAAAAAAGAATAGTCTATTATTAATGAGGTATTAACATTTTATTTATTTATTTCCAGCCATCGTCTCTGGTATGTCTTTTCTCGTCTTTCGTCGCCATTAAAAACCGGAATAGTCCATTATTAATTAGGTATTGACAGGAGGTTTTCTTTCATTCTTTTATTTCTTTGTTCTTTCATTCTTTCTTTTTTTTATTTTTTTGTTATTTCTTTCTTTATTTTTCTCACTAAAACCAAATATCGTCTCTGATATGTTTGTTTTTTCTCCCTCTTCCCGATTAAAACGGAATAATCCATTATTAATAAAGTATTGGAAGGCCATTTCTTTCTTTTCTTTCTTTTATTTCTGTCTTTCTTTTCTTTTTGGTCTGGCGGAAGTAGGAAAGGACAGAACTTCTTGAGAGCTACAATGGATAGGGGAAAGTGGAGAGCCATGATCGCCGACGTCCTGAAGGGACACGGCACATAAAAGATTGAGTACTGTTGTCAGCAACAACAAGTACAGGACACCTAGTAGAACCATAATCGTGGATGACCTTCTCTCTTAATAGCACAGATTAATTGTCTACTAACCACTTATTTACTAACGCCTGATGAGATGTGATAGTACGCATTTTTTGTAGCGTTTTTACATGTTTTTGATGTAATATCTTAGAATAAAAGTATATATATATATATATATATATATATATATATATATATATATATAAAAAGTGTATATAAATATAAATAAATATATATATATGTATAATTATTTATATATTATACAAATAACCAACTTTAAATATAACAAATAAACCCCCATTTTTTTTCAAAAATTTAAAAATAAATATAAATAATAATAATTTTTACCTATCATAATTTTACACAAACCCCACCACACGTATATACATACATGCGAGGAAATATTTTTCAGCGGAAAAAAAAAATAATATGACATGTATACATTCACGAGACATTTTCGCCACACTTCCAATCTTTAAATTTCAACATACAAATGCGTATGTATAGACATAACACCACCCGTATACATACATATGTCATATCCGAAACTGCCCACATATGTTTATATATGTTTATATATGTATGAGTCCCGATGGGCGACCAAGTATGTATATGTGTCTGCATACATCGATGTTTGCGTTAGTACAATGAATGACAAAACGACGAAGTTTCCCCCACCACTTCCACAATAACACCAATACACGCAATCTACATAAACCCAAATTTTTTAAAACATTAATCAGTTTGTCTGACGATCGCTAAAGCGTGAAACCCAAGGTCACGAACTCACATCTATCCAACCAAATATATATATATATATATATATATATATTATTAAATATAACAGACAATGAATGTCTGTTATGTCTGATCATGTGCCGTTCTAATGTTCCAATGTTTGCTTTAATTTCTAATTAATTCGGATATTTTTTTATTAAGTTGGTCCTGAGCTTTCGGCTCACACTAGCCATCTTCAGAGTGGTTATACAGGCATGAAACAAAGATATCAACCGTCAAAGAAGATATTTTGTTATTTTGACATAGAAAATTGCTATGTGACGATAACGGTCGCGGAATAGCAGACGCAGATCGTAAGTTCAATATGCGGTTCTATGACGTCATACCATGCGATAGACCAAAGTATTACAACAGAACCAGTGTCTAGATTCAATGTTATGTGTTGTGACTAGTTTGAAATGTAATGTTGTTGAGTGTGGGTTGCTTTGTTTTAATGTATGAAGGTTCTTTTTACTGTGTCTATGCAGGAGCATTGTTGTGTTATCAACTAATACCTGTTTAATATTATGTACATAGCTGTTTTTCTAAGAATTGTTGTTTACTAGAACTAATATCAGAAAGGTGACAGGTAAGTCTACAGGAGAGTGTAGTTGTAGTAAAACCAATATATGTAGTGGGTTAATTATCAAACATAAAAGACATTCATTGTCTGTTATATTTAATATTATATGTTTAAATATATATATATATATATATATATATATATATATATATATATATATATATATATATATTGAATAGTACATGAAGATTGCAAGATCACATGAAACTGAGTTGTGCCATCGATGTTGAATATTATGTATATTCACAATTATATACTAAAGCTCTGTTACATAACATTAGGCACTGTATTTATAACACCTGATATATTTATATATATGTGCAAGTATATGGCTATGTTTTTCTAAGAAATGTTGTTTACTAGAGCTAAGATCAGAAAGGTGACAGGTAAGTCTACGAGAGAGTGTGGTTGTAGTAAAACCAATATATGTAGTGGGTTTATTATTAGTATCAGAGATACAATCTCTGAATGGGCATGTAAATTGATACATAACATTGTTTTTTGTAGAGGATTTACTTGTGTGGTTGTAGGTTTATTACAGACTATGAGGTCAATTGTTCGAAACTTTTTATAATATATGATGAGCTTTACTTGTTTATTATTATTATTATTATTAATGGGTTTAACATTTCTACCTATTATGTTTTTGAGTGTTGTTTTATAATGTTTCTAATTATTATGTATTTGGTTACAATATTATAAGTTAATAGGATTATGTTTATTTTGATGTACACTATTATTATTAAATATTATCAATTTTGTTAGAGGTATTATTAAGTTTATATATATATATATATATATATATATATATATATATATATATATTTTTGAGTATTTAGGCAGCAATTCTTCTTTCATGCACATTTCATTGAATACAACAGACAAGGTGCTTTTATTTAGTTTTTTTATACTATTTCTCATAAGATCTAATAATTTTTTTCGGATGATAAATTATATAAAAACTGTCTAAATGTTCTTTTTACCTTTCGGCTATACATTTAGCCATTTTCACGTAATACACGTAAACCGAGAGATAGCTTATTCCTAAAATTTCGCTTGAAGATGAAACGGGACTAAACACCACAATTCAACTTAATTTTAATAATTATTTGGATGGTTTCAGCTCTCGTTTTTGAAACATGAGAACTCTTATGTAGCGAAGGAATCATATTTTTAAACAAAAAATATTATTATAAGCTCTACTTCTGTATGGAGCACTGTCTTCTTAAAAATAAAAACAAAAGTACTAAGGAACCCTGAATTATGCACCCAACGTGTTCTTTTTTCTATTTTCTGCATACCCACGCACTTATATATATATATATATATATATATATATATATATATATATATATATATATATTTGATTATAAGGAACCAACGAGGCGTTGAATTTTTTCCCCAATTTTCTAATAAAGAAAAATGCAATTACAATTTATACAGATAGACATTGTCGGTTTCTTTATTTTTTTTGGGGGGGGGGGGACTTTACACAACGTGTATAAGGTATATTAATACCTTATAGAGATTGTATCAAAAATACTTTTAGAAACTTTGGGGCGGGTTTTTTTACAGCAAAACAAGGACAGAAGACCATATAAACATAAAAAGTTAGTAGGGCGCCTGCGAAACTATTCGATACCGTGTGGGAGCATTTGAGAGGTTCCGCCAGTCAATCATCTGACGGGTGAGTACGACTATAGAAAAAAGCGGAAGACATTTTGAACATTTTTTATGAGTTGTCCTTGCTTTAGTGCGAGGAACCCGCCTCCAAAGTTTGGTTTGCAAAAGTATTTTAATACACAATATATATATATATATATATATATATACATATATATATATATATATATATATATATATATATATATATATATATATATATATATATATATGTATAAATATTTATTTTAAAATATGATTCCAAATCACTGACATAAGAAGTCCCACGTTTCAAAACAAGAGCCGAAAACTTGTTTTTGAAACATGGGACTTTCTTATGTCGCGATTTGGAATCATATTTTTAAATAAATAATTATATTTATGCTCTACTTTTGTATCCAGTACTATTTTTTAAAAATAATAACTAAAATACTAAGGAACTTTGGATTATTTACCTAACCAGTTCCTTCCTATTTTCTATATATTTTTTCACACACACACACACACACACACACACACACACACACACACACACACACACACATATATATATATATATATATATATATATATATATAAAGAAATGGACAAGGTCCGACAATTTATTTATTAAAGACATTTTTAAAATAACAACGTTAAACATAAAATGTCTTTTTAATATATATATATATATATATATATATATATATATATATTATAATTTTTTTTTCAAAATATGATTCCTTCGTTACATAATACTTCTCATGTTTCAAAAACAAGGGCCAAACACCTCAATATAATTATTGAAATAAAATTGAATTAAAGTATCAAGCCCTGTTTCATCCTAAAGCGAAAATTTTTGAATACTTTAATTCAATTTAATTTCAATAATTATATTGAGGTTTTTGGCTCTTGATTTGAAACCTGAGAACTCTTAAGAAAGAATCATATTTTTTTTAAAAATAATTATAATTTAAGCTCTACTTCTGTATGGAGCACTGTTTTTTTTTTAAATAAAAACAAAAATACTAAAGAACTCCGGATTATTTACCTAATGTGTTCTTTCCTATTTTTATTTAGTTTTTTATATAATTTCTCATGTGATCTAATAATTTTTTTTTCTTTTCAGGTGATAAATTATATAAAAACTGTCTGAATGTTCTTTTTACCGAGCGCTTTCGGCTATACATTTAGCCATTTTCAAGGATTAAATATTTTAACTGTTAAATAAGAAATAGTTTGTTGTATGTATGTTATAAAGTGATATAACATATATTATTATAAAATGAAAACATTTTATAAAACATACATACAACAAACTATTTCTTAGTGATTAAATGCCGAATTGATATGTTTTTGTAGTTTTTCCTTTTTATAGCATCAACTGCAATACTGATTTGATCAGACGCCGTACATACACACACAAACACACACACACACACACACACATATATATATATATATATATATATATATATATATATATATATATATATATATATATAACATACAATATAAATTAAGATTACTTTATGTTAATGATTATTTTCACCTTGTATATTGAAATAAAATATACAAAGATTTTTCAAAGCAGTCATTGGATCATAAATTACTGATATATATATATATATATATATATATATATATATATATATATATATATATATATACTAAGAACAAGTCCGCTGGATAAAGTGTGTAGCTTCAGAAGGGGACTACTTGAAGGAGATTAAATGCCGAATTAATATGTGTTGTAGTATTTTTTTCTTTTTATAGCACTAGTTCCAATCCTTTTTTGATCAGATCTCATATATATATATATATATATATATATATATATATATATATATATATATATAAAGTGGTGGTCTGACGATTGCGTCTAGCATGAAACAGACGGTCGCCTGTAATGTTGACTTCTGTGTTCACTTTTATATATGTGTGTGTGTGTGCGCACGTGTGTGTGTGTGTGTGTTTATAAATGGTCAATAAAACATGAGTGATAATAATCTCATACATTTTTGGGGACTAATTTAAATTAGTCTCCAACAACCCGGTTCTTGAAAAGGACTGAGACAGTTGAAATTATTTGGACAAAACCAGAACAATACATGAATTTCGGACAACTATTGATCCCAACCTACAGCATTTTATTGTCGCGTAAATACGCACACACACACACACACACACACACACACACACACACACACACACACATACATATATATATTTATAAATATATATATATATATATATGGATACCCGTGTTTGAAATAGATGCCTCATTTTTTCTTTTGTTTATTTATTTATTTTTGTATTTTAAACAGTGTTTCTTACGTCTACCAGTCTGTGTACTCGTTAAAAAATAAAAAAAATAAATGCGCTCTTCAGCAGGGTTTGAACCTGCGTCCTCTTTTTTGAAAAGAATAAGCAACCGGTAGGCCACAGAAAGTATCGAAATTGGGATCTATTTAACCTTATAAGGGACGCACATCTCCTCGCTCAGATTTTCTCGAAAGTCCCTATCTGCTGCACGTTTTCGTATCCTAAACGTAAACAAAGCAATTTCTAAAGAATCAAGGGATTTATTTTTAATCTGACGTTTTTATGACTTAAAATGCTATTTTCAGTGGACGCCTGTGTTTGAAATAGACGTCATGTTTTTTATTTGTATTTTAAGGAGTTGGTATTACGTCTACTGGCCTTCTTTATTCTGTTTTCTAGGGTGCATAGGCCGGCAGACGCAAACCGCATTGTTAAAAATAGAAAAAATAAAAGATAGTGCTTTCGTTTTCAACTTACATGTCACAAATGGAATAAGAAGAGAATGAAGCTGGTTCGTTACAATATGTGTATCATGGCGAGTCTTAGCCGTGAAGTTAAGAACGCCCTGTTACAAGATATTGTGGAGAGCCATAGGCGAACATGTCCTGAAGGGACACGGTATTGTCTCTTTATTGATTTGGCATTCCCTGCAGACTGCAGTGTATCTTCGATGATCTTCAAAAAACTATCAAGGCACAAGGACTTGAAATCGAAATCTCAAAAATGTGGCACATGGGAACATCAACAAATCCTGGAGCCCTTGGAAAAGATTCAAATAGACTCATTGAAGGGATCCCTGGAAGTCCATGCCTTAAAGAAATACAAAAAATTGTTCTCACAAGTACAGCTCACACCTTATGAAGGACTTTATCTATTTAAAATATGTGTTCTTCTTTTCTTTTTTTTTTTTTAATTGGCCAGTAGAAAATGTCATGCATTTCTGATCTTAGATCTCTGGGTGGGACCCGGAAAGAAATGTGTACGCACAGGAAATCAAAGGAAATAATAATAATGATAATAATAATAATAATATCTGAGGATGTCCGGAACTAGCAAAAAATGAATATCCCCACAAACATAACAAGATAGCGACATATGTGCACTAGAAGATATGCAAGAAGCACAAAATCGAAACCACTGAGAGATGGTATGAGCACCAACCAGACACAGTTACCCAAAATAACGGTGTAACTATCCTCAGGGACACGCCAATTCAAACTGCCAGGGAAATAAAACCTAATGCCCCTGATATTATCATAAAAGACAAGAAATTCAGAAAGTGTATGCTTATTGAGATAGCAGTACCATCTGAGAGAAACACTTGCATGAAAATAATCAAGAAATTGTCCAAATACAGGAACCTGCAGATGGAGATTAACAGGAACGAAAACTGAGACCCTGCCAATAGTAATCGGAGCACTGGGCCTTGTGAGAAAAGGAATGGACAGTTTTGTTAAGAGGGTCCTAGATAACATCGACATACAAGTGGCCCAGAAGATCGCCCTACTAGGAACATCCGATATACTATGAACAATCAGGTTTAGTAGAGAGAACAATGTAGTCTCGACCCGTATCACTTGAGGTGGACCATTAGCATCCTGTAACGGTCTCTTCCTTATTTGGTTTACGTGTCTACTGTGTGAGAATTTTTTTCTTTGGACTATGTACATCATATTACCAATTCTTTTCTCAATTATGCCTTGCTCCCAGTAAGAGGTATTATTTTTGTATGCCTTTAAAAAAAACTTTTTTATCCTGGGAGGAATTTTCTTTTTTGGTGCGTAGGACTGTGTTACTTGTTTTGTTTTACTTGGTAGTAAGCACTAGCAATCATCTTCGCAGTAACAAGATTCCATAGGTACGTCTATGGTAGACATTTTACTCTGCAGACGGATCACAAACCGTTCATAAAATTTTTTGGTTCAAAAAAAGGTCTACCGGTTTACACAGCAAATAGGCTACTTAGATATACTAAGAAAGGTGCTATAAATTAAAAATTAGATGATAATTCTTCTATAGGGCCTAAGGAGCATAGTTTGGGCCCGACTCTGCAGGTTACAAAGCAGGAGACATAACCCACAAATAATAATAATAATAATAATCTAGTTTCACTGTCTTCAAGCATGACTCGGCAAGCCAAATATTGTACCTAAGGTTCTTCTTAAACCTACAATTTCTAACTTCTTCTATACGTCTTATACCTTCAGGATGTTGACGAGCATAGCTCTCCACAAGTTCCTATCTATTGTAGCTCTTAATAAATGCCTTTTTGTTATCCCTCCTAAACCGTGTTCCCCCAGCCATTTACCCAAGCTCGCTAGGGAGATTATGTATTGTTTTTCTCCGTCTATCCTCAATCTGTCCTGTTAGTATCACCATAACTGATTATGTACCCTCGAAACTTCAACTGTGTCTTCCTGATAGTATAACTCAAAAGTAACCGTTTTGTTTTACAGTAATATAATACACTGGCCAAAGCCCAATAGCCACTCAGCCTAGAGGGTTACCGAATAAGAGATAAGGTGCACAGTTCATGAGGATATGTGGGGAAGTTAAAGGTCGACTTGAATGAGTTAAGATTGCGGTGATCAGGCAAGCATCCCCCCGTAGCGGTGCGTGGGAAGAAGCTGTTTAATTGGACGCTTCAAAGAATTATCACTGATTAAACAAAAAATACCAATCGAATACCTATACCTGTAAAACTACCAATCCCTTCTCTATCTTGAAGCCCATTAAATAACGCTGATCTACTTCATGGCTCTCCACAACTTCCTATCATTTGTGTCCATTTGATAAGACACTAGCCAATATATTTAACATTTTGTACCTTTTGGACTTTCTTCTTCTTCTTCTTCTTATTATTATTATTTTATGTGCCATAACCTTCAGAACGTGCTCTCCACAGCTTCCTATGCCTTGTGTCCCTCTGCCAAGGCTCGAGTCAATATATTTACCATTTTGTTCCTCTCGGACTTTCTTCTTCTTTTTCTTCTGTGGGTCATGTCACTTCAGAACGTAGGCGACAATGGCTCTCCACAGCTTCCTATAACTTGTGTCCCTCTGCCAAGCCTCGAGCTAATATATTTAACATTTTGTACCTTTAGGACCTTCTTCTATGTACCATATCCCTTCAGGATGTGAGCCATAATGACTCTCCACAGCTTCCTATGCCTTGTGTTTCTTTATCAAGCCTCTAGCCAATATATTTGATATTTTTACCTTTAGGAACTTCTTTATGCGCCACGATCGACTTCATGGCTCTCCACAACTTCCTATGCCTTGTGTCCCTTTGACAAGCCTCTAGCTACTATATTTAACATTTTGTTCCATTCGGACTTTGTTCTTCTACTTTTTCTTCTATGTGTCATGTCCCTTCAGAACGTTGGCGATAATGGCTCTCCACAGCTTCCTATGTCTTGTGTTTCTTTATCAAGCCTGTAGTCAATATATTTGATATTTTTACCTTTAGGACCTTCTTCTTCTATGTGCCATATCCCTTCAGGGTGTGGGCGATAATGGCTCTCCACAGCTTCCTATTTTTTGTACCTTTGCTAGGACTCTTAACTAATTAATAATCATCTGCTTCTGCAAAGCTCTAAGGCGTTATCATGCATTACTTTCCCCACTGCATTCCTACTGTTTTTCTACTGCTACTTTGCAGCGTGTTCTGTAAACGCTACACAAGCCAATATATTTAAGATGTTTTACCTTAAGGGACTTCTTTTTCTTCTTCTTCTGCTATGTGCCATTAGCCTTCAGGACGTGGAAGATTATGGCTCTCCACAACGTTCTATCCATTTTAGCCATTAGCAACATTTTTGTTCCTTTGCCAAGCTTCCCGCACACCCCACATTTCACCATCCATTCATACAAGCACGACTGGCAGGTGGTTCGCGGCCCTTCACTATATCTCTTAACCGCGATATGCCCTATGAGAATTGAGTATATACTGTAAAAAAGGCGAAGGTGTGTTAAGGTTGGTCAATATACTTAACAGATTGTTTTCTTAAGACTTAAGTGCGGGCAGTCAGGGAAGGGAAAGAAAAGGCGGGAATATAAAATATAATAAATCTGGGTAATGACTAGAGGGGCCACTGTCTCAGAAGCTACATCGCGACGGGCGGTATGCAAATTCCGGAATGCAACAAGGGAACATCTCCACAAAACAACGAATCTTTTACAATAGCAAAGCGAGCGTCAAAGCTGTCAACTGCTGACTCTTGGTTTTCCAGTCTCTTTTATTTTCAGGGGACAGTTGACAAAGACCTTGATCTGGAGAAATTGCAAAAAGGCCCGTATATGGACATGTCAAGCTGTTCTGCGGCTAAGGGGTAAAACTAGCTTCAACAGATATGTCCTCACGTAACTTGGGGCCTCTTTTGAGCCTGTGCTGACACGCATTCACCACTTTATAATTTTTTGGTTTGTTTCCATTTTCTTTAAGATTACCTCGTTGCCCACTCGCTCTATCCATGGAATTCAGTTGCCCTCAGTTTTCTTTTCATCGGCGGTGAGATTGCCAGGCATTCATTACCATACAGGACGATTGATATCACATAGTAATTCAGCACGAGCAGTATATTTATTTAAGTCAACGTTTAAAATTACGAAGTTGAAATAAATCTATATTCCTTGAAAAATCGTTAAATCAAAACAACTTTTATTCTTTTTAGTTCGGACCGACATTTTCAGCCTTCATCACGAATTTGCTTGTTGGTTTTGTTGGATTACACAATTGTCCGGTAATGACCGGTAATTAACGGTAAGACAGGGGAGCCCAGTCTGTACAGAAAACAGTTTGGTCGTAGACACAGAGAAGAGAGGATGCTTTCCCGACGCGTGAGTAAAGCACAGCCTCTTAAAACATGACATACCTGACGAGTAAAGACAGTTTTTATAACATGCACAAGCTTTCCTTTTCAGGGTCGGGGAGAAAGCCTGTAGAAGATTTGTAGCCTTTCTTAGCATGTTCCCGTCGTGTGTATGTTCTACCAACTTCTACCTCGCCGTTTATTTATTTATTTTTTGAATGTCTTGGGTAAATATCGATACCTATGTCAAATACAATTAATTTTGGCTACATATGTGTGGCATCCCTAACAGTTTGAAATGGACTTGTCTGCTTAATTACTTGCACTGAACCATAGGTTGCTCGATCTCTGGAGCCACCACTGATTCATATATATATATAATAATAATTGACTCTCCCGTCGGTTTCGACGTATGAGGATCTGCCAGCTTATTGATTCAGTTATGAAAGTTTATGCGATAATC
>CAHIKZ030000860.1:275000-282500 GCA_903632075.3 Acanthosepion pharaonis | reverse complement strand
GTTCTTTTTTCTCTCTTTCTCCCTTTCTTTCTCACTTTTTTCTGTCTTTATTTCTTTCTTTCTTTTCTTTCTTTAAATAACCGTGTAAATTGAGCATATTTCTCTGTTCAATTTAACTTCACCAGTTGTTACGACACAAATTTTTATCGGTCAAAGTGACTGTCTTATGGCGTTACTGTTTGTCATTTTTATGCTTATGTTTTATTTACCTAACATTTTCATATAATGTGGCACAAGGCCGAGATTAAGGAGCACCAGTGAGGATCAAACTTTCTAAACACTGCATCACGCCAAAGTGGTCCCTAACATTACATATATATATTTAAAAAAAAACGTTAATTTTTTTTAGCTTCTAAAACATCGAATGTATATGAAGTTTATATACGTACATTATATATATATATATATATATATATATATATATATATATATATATGTATGTATGTATGTATAAAAAATAATAAAATAAAAAACAATAGTTAACACTAAATTAAAAAGAGTAAACTTCCTAGACGTAACCCTAGACTTAACAAACAACGTTCACCTACCTTACAGAAAAACTAATACTAATCCCCTGTATGTACACCCTAAGTCAAACCACCCTCCATCTATAATTAAGCATATACCCACATCAATAGAGAAAAGAATCAGAATGAACTCAGCAAATAAGGAAATATTCCGACAACACAGTAGTTTTTATAACACAGCCCTGAAAAATAGCGGATACAAAAACGCTGACATAACCTATAGAAACGATAGTACCAATAAAAAGAAAATCAGGAAAAGAAAGATCATCTGGTATACCCCTCCATACAACCAAATAGTCAGCACCAAACTAGGCCATAAGTTCCTAGCTTTAATTGAAAAGCACTTTCCCACTAATAGCAAACTTAGCGAGATCTTTAATAAAAACACCTTAAAATTGAGTTACAGCTGCACTGAAAATCTAGAAAGAATCATAAAAAGACATAATAAGAAAATCCTAGAAAAACGCGCATACCAAAATAGTAATAAAACTCGTAAACTAAAATTAGACAAAAATAACGAAAAATTATGTGATTCTAGAAACCCTAAAGACTGCCCGTTGGAAAATAAATGCCTCACAAAATCCGTGGTATACCAATGCACTATCTCATCCATTGAGAATCCTAACACTGATAGGATATACATAGGCTCAACGAAGAATAATTTTAAAATTAGATGGAGGCAACACAAGAGCTCCTTAAACAATATTCAAAATAGAAATCAGACATCTCTATCCCAATATTTCTGGCATCTAAAAGAAACGAATAAAACACCAAAAGTAAAATGGAAAATAGTAAATAAAACAAGAACTTGTAAAACCTGGGATGACCCTTGCCATTTATGCCTACACGAAAAACTACACATCATTAAGTTTCTAAATAATGAAAAATTATTAAACCAGAGGCAGGAGTTAACGGGTTTTGCCGACATCAACAAATTTTTGCATTAAATAATTAGCATAAAAAAAATCCCATAGTTTAATAAAAGTCTTAAAAGCTTAGCCAAATCATTAAATAGGAAAAACCCTTTCTGTAGTCGTCAAAAAACAAATTGAAATTCAATGTAATACGGTTTGTATATAAAACATCCACTTGAATAAACAAATAAATAGATAATCAGATAGACAATAATAAAACACAATCCTCCCGACACATAACGACTTGTAGGCGCGCCATAAAAATATCCCTCACTGGGAACAAAATAGAGGATGACCGCCAACATTAGCCTTGAAATAGATACACTACCCAAACTTAGAAAAACCTCTCAGAAGATGATGAATCTATAGATAAGAATTAACTCTCTGACCACTTAACGAAGAAAACTAGCCTAGCCACTCCCACAATAACGAATGTTATAACGGACCATGCCTAAAAACACACGTAAACCAAAAGATAGCTTATTCCTAAAATTATGCTTGAAGATGAAACGGGACTAAACACCTCAATTCAACTTAATTTTAATAATTATTTGGATGGTTTCGGCTCTCGTTTTTGAAACATGAGAACTCTTATGTAGCGAAGGAATCATATTTTTAAACAACAAAAAATATTATAATTATATATATATATATATATATATATATATATATACACATTCATTTCCAACATTTATCATTCCAGAATTGATATTTTGTTCTAAGATTCGTCATTCTAACAACGCACATTCACTTCTAACATTCATCATTCCAACATTTACATTCAATTCCAACATTCGTCAGTCCAACATTTACATTCATTTCCAACACTTATCATTCCAAAATTTACATTCAATGTTTGTCAGAACCGCGGATGATAGTAGCGTCGAGCTCCCACTGTCTATAAAATGCTTCCGTAGCATGCGTCTCAAATAGCCTCTGAGAAGTAAGTCCAGCTCCGAGCCGGAGAATGGGCTAAATCGGACCACTGGCGCCTCATAACCAGCCGCTTCTGGGAAAATGGAACTCAACAGCCCAGAAAGGCAGTCCATCTAGTGGAAAGAAAACCCTGATTTTAAACCTCCGCTGCCTTGCGGTCATATCCAAATACGGAAATCGTTATAGAAGTAAATCCAGAGAGAAAACCCGAAGGCGTTTGGCTTTCAGCACTGACAACTTTCTGACAGTTCTTACAGCCAAGCCATCCGCAAATGTAATGCCGTGTATTACTTTGGATTTTGTCGGTAAGGCAGAGATGTGGGGGTGCATGTAGCCTGGCCAGCGCATGGTCTTCATGTATCATCGTCACGTCCTGCACCCTGGAGGTTAATCCAGTTTCATTAGCATAGAACTGAATTTTGATTAAATAGAAAGCTACGTTCATCTCTGGAGATTAGCGGATACTTACAACTATTGTTTATTTTATCCATCAAACATATTTTTCATATACTTACCTCACACATTTTTGCCGGGAAAATCTAATATAATATCAGTTCAAGACCAGGAGGGGGTCATCCCCACTAGGCAGTACCTCTCCTTCGTGAAGGAACTAGGTTCATTACCCGATGCCTGGGGCGTCACTCAAAGAAGTACCGAGACGTCTTGATCAATTTTCAAATGGTGTTTCCGTTGAATCCATTTTAAAATGACCTTGTGTCACATTCCTTTTCGTATGATCAGTATTTGTAAAAATATAAAATTCAAATATTGGCAAATAGTGTTGGCTGATAACAATCACGTCCAACATCCACATTCACTTCCAACATTATCATTCCGACATTCACATTCACTTCCAACATTATCATACCGACATTCACATTCACTTCCAACACCCACATTCACTTCCAACATTATCAATTCGACATTCACATTCACTTCCAACATTCACATTCACTTCCAACATCCACATTCACTTCCAACATTATCATACCGACATTCACATTCACTTCCAACACCCACATTCACTTCCAACATTATCATTTCGACATTCACATTCACTTCCAACATCCACATTCACTTCCAACATTATCATTCCGACATTCACATTCACTTCCAACACCCACATTCACTTCCAACATTATCATTTCGACATTCACATTCACTTCCAACATCCACATTCACTTCCAACATTATCATTCCGACATTCACATTCACTTCCAACACCCACATTCACTTCCAACATTATCATTTCGACATTCACATTCACTTCCAACATCCACATTCACTTCCAACATTATCATACCGACATTCACATTCACTTCCAACACCCACATTCACTTCCAACATTATCATTTCGACATTCACATTCACTTCCAACATCCACATTCACTTCCAACATTATCATTCCGACATTCACATTCACTTCCAACACCCACATTCACTTCCAACATTATCATTTCGACATTCACATTCACTTCCAACATCCACATTCACTTCCAACATTATCATACCGACATTCACATTCACTTCCAACACCCACATTCACTTCCAACATTATCATTTCGACATTCACATTCACTTCCAACATCCACATTCACTTCCAACATTATCATTCCGACATTCACATTCACTTCCAACACCCACATTCACTTCCAACATTATCATTTCGACATTCACATTCACTTCCAACATCCACATTCACTTCCAACATTATCATTTCGACATTCACATTCACTTCCAACATCCACATTCACTTCCAACATTATCATTTCGACATTCACATTCACTTCCAACATCCACATTCACTTCCAACATTATCATTTCGACATTCACATTCACTTCCAACACCCACATTCACTTCCAACATTATCATTCCGACATTCACATTCACTTCCAACATCCACATTCACTTCCAACATTATCATTCCGACATTCACATTCATTTTCAACATTCGTTATTCCAACATTCACATTCAATTCCAGCATTCGTTTTTGCAACATTCAGATTCTATAACAACATTCGTTATTTCAACATTAACATTCACTTCCAACACTCATCTTTCACTTCCAACATTATCATTCCAACATTCACATTCACTTCCAACATTATCATTCCAACATTCGCGTTCACTTTCAACATCTACATTCACTTCCAACATTATCATTCCAACATTCACATTCATTTCCAACATTCGTTATTCCAGCATTCATATTCAATTCCAGCATTCGTCATTGCAACATTCACATTCTATAAAAACATTCGTTATTTCAACATTAACATTCACTTCCAACACTCATCATTCCAACATTAACATTTACTTCCAACATTCGTCATTGCAACATTCACATCCACTTCTAAAATTCACCTATGCAACATTCACATTCGCTTCCAACATTCTTCATTCCAACATTCACATTCACTTCCAACATTCGCCAGTCCAACATTTACATTCTTTCCAACATTTGTCATTCCTAAATTCATATTCACTTCCAACATTCGTCATTGCAACATTTACATCCACTTCTAAAATTCCCCATTGCAACATTCACATTAAGATTCGTCATTGTAAATCTTACATTCACCTCCAATTTTCGTCATTCCAACATTAACATTCACTTCCAACATTCTTCGTTGCAACATTCACATTCAATTTCCAACATTCGCCATTGCAACATTTACATTACCTACATTGCATTTAAAAATTGAAACATACACAAACACCAACGCCCTAATATAAATATGCAAAGTAACAGAATTTCAAAATTGCATTAATAACCATTCTCTCGCAGACGAAAGATCACAAGACTCTCTCTCTCTCTCTCTCAGCTCTCTCTCTCTCTCAGCTCTCTCTCTCTTTCTGCTCTCTCTCTCTCATCTCTCTCTCTCTTTCTGCTCTCTCTCTCTCTCAGCTCTCTCTCTCTTTCTGCTCTCCTTCTCTCTCTCTCTGCTCTATCGCTATTTCCATGAAAAATGCTCAGACAAACTACATTCCTTAGTTCCAGCCTTCTATTTTAACCTTTACGGACAGTCCTTGGTATGACGATAAACTACATCCGGCAGCAAGACCTCTAATCAGGAGGTTTTGAGGAACATGGAACCACCCCTTCAATTACTGGTGTTCCCAGGTCCATCCGGGGCGGGATGGGGAATGTAGCACCTGTTAGGGTCCCAGCTATGGGAAAATAACGAACAAAACAAAATAACAAAATAAAGTCAAAACTCTATGAAAATTTAAAAGTACATTTTTTATATAGTAAAATTTTCAGAACTCTCAAGAAAATTAAATTTTGGCATTTAATGACGCATAAGACTCGCCATATTACGCACATTTTACCGAACCACAAGCTTCCTTCCGTATTCCACTCGAGTAGCTTCTTCCCGCGAACCATTTCTCTGTGGAACCGACTCACAAGAGGATGTTATCCTGATTTTTACATTCTTAGCCTGTTCAAGTCTTGGGTTAACATTTAGCTTTCCAACATATCCGACTAAACCTTCATTTTTGTGCCATAGCCCACTTTCACACGGAAAAATTTGGTAAAAGTTTGTTACTAGTTCGTAAACTGACTTTATGATGATGTAAAAATATCAAAGGGAGGTAACAAATAACGCTGACTTATGCGGCGGTTACTGCTACTACTTGGCCATTGAAAAATTTATAATTTTGTTTTATAGTCAAGTTTAGTTTTATGATTAGCGTCGCAAATGTTGACAAAAAAAAAAAAGATTTTTCATCATAATTTTAAAATTACAAAGAATATACACTATTAGCAGCTAATAAAAATTCAGCGAATCTTATTTTTTACATTATTCGGACTATTGTCCTCATCTTTGTCGTCGTTTCGGCCGTTGTACGCTCCGATCTTCTTCAGGTGGTTGGAATGTCAAATTGAACCCTTTAATTCGTTCACTGGGGTAGACTGTTCTAGTTCCACGTGACATGTTTAATGGATGTCAGGTATCAGCTATCTCCTGTTAATTCCCCTATGAAAGTTCTCCACTGCCTTAACTAGGTATTGAACTCACACTCTTTGGGTCCTGTCACTGGATCTAACTAACGCCTTTATCCACTGTGACATGTGTCCTTGGGGACATCTGTGTATGAATTTCTGGTTATTTTAAACCTAATGACGTCAGCACACATTTTTTACCAGAGCTCATATTGAAATTTTTGCTGTTATCATTTCATGTTTTTACCAAAGCTCATATTGCAATTTTTCGTTTTTCTCTGGCACTCTTTATTACTGTATTTATTTATATGCTTGGTCGTCTCAGGAGATTTTTCTGGCCTACCATATGTGCTGATTTTTTTGGTTATATCTAATACTGAAAAAGTATTTGCATGTTAAGGACCGTTCACAAAACTGTAGAAAATACCAAAATATTCTTTATAATAATATTTATAACTTATGAATGTGACCCAAGTATTACCATGTGGTCTCTTGTTTTTTTAATGTAGGTTCTTTGCATATCTCCTTTGATATTTTTTTCGGGTGGCATTAGTTGCAATATCTTTTTAATATCCCAAATCCTTCAGTTTATATTTTTGAGATGAGGTATTATGTACACTATTTACATTATTCGGACTATTGTCCTCATCTTTGTTGCCATATTTATCCGATCCTTCAGTATCTGTCTATATTTCTGAGATGAGGTATTATGTACACTATTTACATTATTCGGACTATTGTCCTCATCTTTGTTGCCATATTTATCCGATCCTTCAGTATCTGTCTATATTTCTGAGATGAGGTATTATGTACACTATTTACATTATTCGGACTATTGTCCTCATCTTTGTTGCCATATTTATCCGATCCTTCAGTATCTGTCTATATTTCTGAGATGAGGTATTATGTACACTATTTACATTATTCGACTATTGTCCTCATCTTTGTTGCCATATTTATCCGATCCTTCAGTATCTGTCTATATTTCTGAGATGAGGTATTATGTACACTATTTACATTATTCGGACTATTGTCCTCATCTTTGTTGCCATATTTATCCGATCCTTCAGTATCTGTCTATATTTCTGAGATGAGGTATTATGTACACTATTTACATTATTCGGACTATTGTCCTCATCTTTGTTGCCATATTTATCCGATCCTTCAATATC
>CAHIKZ030000860.1:250000-270000 GCA_903632075.3 Acanthosepion pharaonis | reverse complement strand
ACTATATCAATCAATATGTAGTATTTTTATGTGTGTGTGTTTTTTTTTTCGTTCTTTTTTTTAATAACATAGAAGTTTTCTATATGATTTTTATTTTCTAACCGATGATGGCAAGTTTGTTTTGATTGAATTCAATCAGTGATGAACACATTTGTACAATTCTGGGTTCAACAGAAGACTCATTCGTCAAAATGGCGTACATGG
The DNA here is from genome assembly GCA_903632075.3 of Acanthosepion pharaonis. Taxonomy (NCBI): domain Eukaryota; kingdom Metazoa; phylum Mollusca; class Cephalopoda; order Sepiida; family Sepiidae; genus Acanthosepion; species Acanthosepion pharaonis. The sequence goes on along the minus strand of CAHIKZ030000860.1, from coordinate 269,796 downwards.
TGTTTCAGAATTGTTGAAACAAAGCAGCGTCCTCTCAGACGGGGAGAGCTCAAGGAGCGTGAGGACCTTGATGAGGATAGACAGTGGATCAAGCAGGTTGGTGTTCCTCTACACACAGCTAATGTTACCATGGCATGGCTCCGTGAAAAGTTTTGGGAATGTCTCTTCAGCCGCAGAGCTGAAGTGGAATGGACACCTCACTCGCCCAACCTGAACCCCGCTAGATTTCTTCCTCTGGACCACATCTACCAGGGCAACCCTCACACTAGTGCTGCATTAAAGTCGGCCATCACTGAGAAGATTCAAGCGAACACACAGGAGGAGTATACATGCATTATCAACAACTATGCATTCAACAGTGCCTTCAAGTGAATGGCGTAAATCAGGAACATTTATTCCAGCGATCCTCTTGACATTATTGGTTTATGTTTGAGATAGTTGTTGTAGATCCTAAAATGTTATCCTTTTACCTTTCAATAAATATAATTTCTATTATTCTATCATTTGTGATCTTTGATTTGAACCCGATCATTTTGTTTAAAAAATTGTGAATACGCGACTGAGTGTGACCGTTCAAGGCAAAAGGGAGGCGCCAACATGCCGACAGCTTTAAATAATTTCATTCTTTTATTTATGGTATTATTCAAGTTTTACGCTTTACTTTTTTTTTTTTTTTTTTTTTTAACTCTGATCAACATTTTGACAACATTGGATGACATCTATCTCTTCAAAAGTTATCAAATCTCTCTTTGAATTCTTTGCCACTTAAAGAAATTAATAACGTGTATCATGGAATAAATAAAAGGGATAAAATCATTTCGAACACTTAGCACGCTGACACATACCTTTTAAAAACGTCACCCATTTTGCAAAATCGCTAAGCGTGAAACAGTGTTGTGAATAGGGAAATAAAGCAGTAATTGTACTTCCTACATGTCTTTCTCTTTCTTTCTAATATATATATATATATATATATATATATATATATATATATATATATATATTCAAGCGTGTTTGGTTAAACAAGTTAAATGTATTATGTCTATTTGTTTTAGTTTTAATTCTTTCAAGTCCACTAATTAACTTCTTTGTGACTGTAGGAAATTGATTAAGAAAATAATTTTTATTTTCCTAACACATAACATAACTCATCCATTTTATTTTCCCAACACAACAGAACACATCCATAAATATGCAAATCCTGAAGATGGTTTCAGATGAGATTGAAAGTACTTGGGAAAATAAAAACTATTTAAAAGAAAATTTTGAAATTTTTCTTAATCAATTTTCAACAGCCACGAAGAAATTAATTCGTGAATTTGAAAAGCTTAAATCTGAAATGGTCATAAATTCTTTAACCAAACATGCATGAATTATAAATATATATATATATATATATATATATATATATATATATATATATATATGTGTGTGTGTGTGTGTGTGTGTGTGTGTGTGTGTGTGTGTGTGTGTGTGTGTGTGTGTGTGTGTGAATTAATTCATGGATTTGAAAAGCTTAAATCTGAAATAGTCATAATACGGCAAAATTCTTTAACCAAACATGCTTGAATTAATATATATATATATATATATATATATATATATATATATATATATATATATATATATATATATATATATATATATATGAAATATAGTCTTAAGTCTTATATTTATGGGATAAAGGGCTCAGTATCAGAGATAGAGCATGTGTAAATATAAAAGTGAACATAGAAGTCAACACTTAGAGGCCTAGTGGCTGGATGATTGCATATAGCATGAAACAGACTGTCGCCTCTAAGTGTTGACTTCTATGTTCACTCTATATATATATATATATATATATATATATATATATATTGTTGTGCAAAATAATGACGTAATAATGTCGTTTTTGACGTTAAAAATACGTCAGAAAATAACATTATTACGTCATTATTTTTGCACCAACCTAATATATATATATATGTGTGTGTGTGTGTGTGTGTGTGTTGCTAAAATAAAAAAACGAAATTATTCATAAAGAATATTTCGGGAGGTACATTTTGTTTAGTAAGACTCTCGCTGTCTGTACCGGTAGACATTAATTTCACTGTATGGAAAATAAGAGGAGGTATCTGTTCAAATACGTGTATCATTTGTGGTGCTTGATTCGTACCCGATCATTTTGTTTCAAAAATTCTGAAACACCCTGTCCGTAGGTAAACATCTACTTACATTAGCCTCGATTTCGTCTAGGACGCGTGGGCATTTTTCCGAGTAGCTTTATTTTAAAAAAGCTATCGCTACGGCAGGTGTTCGGAGGAGTTACATACCTTTGTTCCCCAACTGAAAACTTCACCGCTAGGAACCGCCCTTCCGTGTCTACGGTCGCAAACTATCGCCATATCCTTGGTGTTCCTTTGACTAAGAGCAACATCCACGCGGAGAGCTTCTTGCTCTGAACATTTAACAGACTCCCAAGAGGATGCTTTCTGGATCCCTACAATCTTCGTCTCTTCAACTCCAGGCTCAACCGATATAGTGATTTACTAAACGTAACTTAGTTCTGGCACAAGGTCGAAAGTAAGGGGTAGCCCAATGAGGATCGAACTCATTTTCTTTTTATATGCCGTGTCCTTTTAGAATGTAGACGATCATGGCTCTCCACTTCTTCCTATCCCTTGTAGCTCCCAATAACCTTTGTCCCTTTGCCACCTCCCCCAAATCACGTTCTGCCATCCACTTGCTTAAGCCCGCCAGATATGTCATGCGTTGCCTTCCCTTGTGTCTCTTTACCTCTATTCGACCTGTGAGTATCAGATTCTCCAAGCCCTCCTTTCTCATTACGTGTCTCAGAAACTTCATCTGCCTCTTCCTTATGTTAAGTATAAGCATTCTCTTTGTTTGCATCCTCTCTAAAATCTCATCGTTGCTCAAACTCTAGGTCCATCTAGCGAGACAAGCTTGCGAAGAATTACACCACATTGAAGTCCCCCAGGGTCAAACCGATATATATATATATATATATATATATATATATATATATATATATATATCCTACACGTCTTCATAATATGCATTTCTTAATTCCTTCTTCACCCTCTCTTAGAACAATCTCACTCAGTAACACTCTACCTTGAGTGGCTCTGGAATTTGGTAAACTATTAGTAGATTAACAAAAACAACGTGCGCATTATATAGAAGGAAAAACGGTAATCAATTTAATATTTTTCTCTAAAGAAAAGAAAATATGTTTTGCTTTCAAATTTTGAAAACTGTGAAATGAAATTAAACATTTTTCTTTTCAAAAATGAAGAAAAAATTGTATGTATGTATACATATATAAAATATACATTATATATATATATATATATATATATATATATATATATATATATATATATATATATTACTAAATAAAAAAGTTATACCCAGAAAAAATAATATAAATGTTAAAATAATAATATGCATTATCGGACACATTTAACAAGTTTTTGTTTTGAAATGATTAATTAAATTAATTAATTAACTTAATTAATTAAATCCGGTGAATTTAATCAATTATTTCATGATCGTAATTTTTTTTATTATTATTATTATTTCTCAAAATTTTTTCAGTCATTTTCTTTTTCTTTTTACTGTATTTTCCTGTTCATGATCGTTCCTCCTGTTTCTGTGGTTTCAGACACAGAGACGATAGACTTTTATTCTTGAAGGTATAGGCAGGTTTCCGACTCCGGTTCAACCGATCGGTAGCCGTGCCTCCACTGCCGGCTCCCACCCCCATGTCCGTGGCTGATTGCTTGTTCGACGGGATGAGCCTCTGCTTTAGACTGGTCCATAAGTTAGTGTCGGCGTGGTAGTTGCTCAGCAAAACTGTTCGTGCCTTGTGCTGATCCAGCACAAGGGCCGTCCCGTTGGCGCCATCTCTTGTGGGTGGGGGAGGAGACGGCGGTGGGAGCGGCAGCATCGGCGACGGCCCCGTTGCACCGCCGTCGCCGCCGTCCCCATCAGCGCCACTTCCTCCCCCGCTCACGCCCCCCGCCGCTCCGCCGGGCCCTCCGTTGCCTCTGCCGCCGACTACGTCTTCTTGGATCTGGGGGACCTCGTTAGATGATAATCCGTTGAGTTCAATCCCGCGCACGACCGTACTGGCGTTGCTGAATCGTCTGTCGAACGACAGGCTCATGCTACGGGCGAGCCGTCTCACGTTCTCTTTGCCCATGAAGCAGAAGCAGAAACTCCGCCAGAACTCATTGCGAAAACGCTGTCCGAAGAAATAATACGGGACAATGTTGGTGGCTGAATTAAGTATCACTAAGAAATTGCTGATCTCGTTGAGAAGGTGGTAACACCAGTTAGAGAGATAATTTGGGCTTGAAGCCCATATCATCCGGGATATTAATGCCGGCATTTGACAAATGAAGAAGACGACGATGACTCCAATTAGCATGATGGTCGTGTCGTTACGCCGCTTCTCTTTAGCGTTTATTGACTTGCCTTTTCGCCGGGACTGGTGCACAGCATGGATGAGGAAAGCATTTAAGACGGCCATCGTAAAAAACGGTATCATACAAACAAAAATCGAATACAGCCAGGAGTGGACAATCTCACGAAAATACTGGTTCTGGCCGTATTGTGTCAGCGTGTTCACCAATCGGGTCATGTTATTCGGTAAGACTATCTCCACGACTTTGTATTCCAAATAGCGCGGTATATTAAACGCAATACCGGCTAAATAAAGGGCTAGTACCACCCGTCGGGCACGGGGTATATCGCACATTCGTTCCGCCTTAAACGGGTGGCATATCATAATGTAACGGTCAACTGTAAAGGCCATCGTCAGCCAGATTGAGGTTACTTGGAAGGTTATAGCGGCTGGGTGGACAATTAGGAACATCTCGAGGTAATAGTCATCGGTCCAGGAGAGAGATCCGAGCTCGGGGAATTTTGTGTCTTTGAGAATGAGAAGCATTGTGGTGAAAAGGACAAGCAGGTCGCAGATGGCGAGGCCTGATAGATATGTATACGTAGAGGACTTCATAGTTTTACGTGTGAGGACAATAAAAGACAGAATATTTCCGATGATCCCGAGACAACAGACTGTCATGCCGGCTACGCCCGTCAAGTAAAAATTGATTAATTTTAACTCATATCCTAGATTGTTTACGTCGGTAATGTTAAAGTTGTAGGTAAAGTTGACGTCAATTAAACTGTCATTCCATGTTATGTCGTAGTTCCCTTGGTTCATGGTTGCTCTCTCAACTTCATTCAGTGACCATAAATAGAATAGGGAAAGAGATAGATAGATAGATAGATAGATAGATAGATAGATAGATACAGAAGAACAGACGGGTATAGCTAGAGAAAGGGAGGAAAGAGAGAAAGGGATGGGGGAAGGGTGAATAGATCCGGATAGATTTTGAGAAGATCGATATATCTCTAGAAGAGAATTTGAGAAAAAGGAAGTTGTAATCACAGCGAAATCGATAGGTTTATATATATATATATATATATGTATATATATTATCTACTTCATTATCTTCTTAATTTTTTTTGGAAAAAAGTATTTAGTTAGTAAGCGATGTTACTGTCAAAGCAGCTGAAGTCATAAGAATCAGTTTTGGTATTTAACAGCAATCTGTTTAGCTAGTCGCTTCCATTGATGGAATTCGATTTGAGAAAGCAAAAATCTTTTGAACGGGTCTTGAAGATGCTTGAAAATTACTTTTTTTTTTTTTTAAGTTTGCATCTCCAAATTACTGATATTTAATATTCCAGTCTGGGTTTGATTTAATGGGGTCTGTTTTTGGAGATTGGAAGGGAAGTCAGAGTGGAAAATCAGCAAATTTATATAAAGTTATAGAGGAACACAGCAACAGGAGGGAATCACAAGATAATGTGTGAGATGATGAAGAATAAGAGATTTGATGGGTCGTGGCTTTGTATGTTTACGCGATGTGTGAGCACTGAAGAAATAAGCTTTAGCAACTGGAAGGCGAGATAGATAGATAGATAGATAGATAGATAGATAGATAGATAGATAGATAGATAGATATAGATAGATAGATGTGAATAGCCTTAGATAGAGGGATAGAGAGATATGAATAGGCTTAGATATGAATAGATTTTGATAGATAGATAGATTTGGTAGATAGATAGATAGATAGATAGATAGATAGATAGATAGATAGATAGATATGAAAAGATTTGGTAGATAGATAGATAGATAGATAGATAGATAGATAGATGAATAGATATGATAGATAGAAGAGTGATAGATAGATATGAATAGATAGATATGAATAGGCTTAGATATGAATAGATTTTGAAGATAGATAGATTGATAGATAGAATGAAAGGCTTAGATAGATAGATATGAAATAGATGAATTGATAGATAGATAGATATGAATAGCCTTAGAAAGAGTGATTGATAGATATGAATAGGCTTAGATATGAAAAGATTTTGATAGATAGATAGATAGATAGATATGAAAAGATTTGGTAGATAGATAGATAGATAGATAGATAGATAGATAGATAGATAGATAGATAGATATGAATTGCCTTAGAAAGAGTGATAGATATGAATAGGCTTAGATATGAATAGGCTTAGATATGAATAGATTTTGACAGATAGATAGATAGATAGATAGATAGATAGATAGATAGATATGAATAGACTTATATAGATGGATGGATGGACAGCCAGACAAAAGAGACACGGGATGACCAAGAAAGTGGTTATGGAGACTAAAGTTGGCGGGAAAAACTACGAGCCGAGGATGGAGTCGTACACATTAATGCATAACATCTAAAAATCCTTTTCTTTCTTTTCTCTTTCACTCCAAGGATCAGGAAGATAAATATATAAGTAAAGTATATACATATATATGTATACATATATAACAGGTATGTCAAGATGGATGCAAGAGTATCGGAAGAATATGAATGCTAGAATATGTACGTATATATGCAAGAATTCGTGTATATATATATTATTTAATTATTTTTTTTTTTACTTGCTTCTTGTTGCCTAATTCTTTTATTTTTCATTATTATTATTATTATTATTATTATTATTATTATTATTATTATTATCTTTTAATTGGCTCAGAAAATAAAAAAGAAAAAAATGATTTCCGGATAGCAGATGAGAAAAGGCAATAAAAAATGCTTTTTATGCTGTTATATATTTATGCGTATCTATACCTATATTTATATATACATACATATATGTTTATTTTTTATATGTATATATATGTGTGTATATTGATATATCATCATTATTATTGTTATTATTGGCTTTTTAAATTAATATTCGTATTTGTGCTTGTGTGTGTATATATTTTATGCATACATGTCTGGATGTAAGTATATGTAGATGAATATTTTTGCATATTTTTTTTTTTTTTTGGGACTTTTTACACTATTCTTCTCCGCTTAGGTCTTTTTTTCCCCCGCTTTTGCTCTTCCTCTGAATTTTTTTTTTTTTTTTTTTTTAAATCAACTTTTTCTTCTCTTCAATTTTATTTTATTTTTTACTTTTTATTTGTATATATTTTTTGTCCTTTTTCGCAGTGACATTTGTACTGCCTCGGAAGCGCCAAGGAGATTCAAAAGAAAAAAAAAATGCTTATCATTCGCCCGAACGATAAGCGAAGATATAGTTTTATAACACTTCTTTATTTTCCCTTTTTTTTCCGTTTTTATTTTATCTTTATTCTTTTTTCTTTCTTTCTTTTTTTCTCTTTATTTCTTTCTTTACGATTTTTACTTTTTTAAGGGGTTATTTCTTTTCCTTTTCCTTTTCCCATCTATTTTTTTTTCTTTGTTTATTTAAAAAAAAATTCTTTTTATTTTCTTCCTCTTCGTTTTTCTTCCTCTTTTACTTTAGCCTTTTCTTTCTTTCTTTCTTTTTTTCTTTCTTTCTTTATGCTTTTTATTTTTTGGGCTCTTTTTTTTCTTTTTTTCTTTTTCCCCTGTATTTTTTTCTTTTTTTTCTTGTTTATTTAAGACCTTTTTTTTTCTTTGTTTCTTTCTCCCTCTTTATCTTCTTTTTTTTCTTCGTCTTTTACTTTAGCCCTTTCTTTCTTTCTTTCTTTCTTTCTTTCTTTCTTTCTTTCTTTCTTTCTTTCTTTCTTTCTTCTTTTTACTCCTTTGGGGCTCTTTCTTTATTTTTTTTTTTAATTTAAAACATTTTTCTTCTTTCGTTCCCTCTCTTTATCTTCGTTTTCCTCCTCTTTTACTTTAGCCTTCTCTCTCTTTCTTTCTTTCTTTTTCCTCTTTGTTTTGTTTGTTTGTTTCTTTCTTTTTTTTATATTAATCCCCACCTCTTCCTCTTTCTTTCTTTCTTTCTTTCTTTCTTTCTTTCTTTCTTTCTTTCTTTCTTTCTTTCTTTCTTTCTTACTCGTTATCTTTTCTTAGAACTTTTTTCTTTAAAATGTTACGTATGAATTCCACTCAAGACAGGAAGAATGATATCTTGAATTGCTTTTTTTTTTAGGTTTGCTTTTTCAAATTATTATTATTATTATTATTATTATTATTATTATTCCTGAGTTCTTTTGACATGGGATATCACAGGACAGTAAAAAGCATCAAAGGGCCGTCGACATTTTTGCAGCGTTCAGTGTTTTTCGTAATCCTGGATAGGAGAAAGCCAGAGTGTAAGACTGGCATCAAAGAGGATGGTGATGATAGAGGTGGCGACAGCACAGTTGAGGGCGATAGCGCTGCAACTGCCGATGAGCGGAGAGCTGATAGGGCCTCATAGCTAACCACAAACCATGACACTGCCATCTCTCTCAGCAACCGTCTGCAGGAGAGAAAAAAAAACAATTATTAGTGATTTAGAGATATTATTTTGGGGTTTTGGCACTATTTTGATCATAGACCAATATTCGGGAGCTACTTAAGAAGTGGCATATAAATTCAAAGGTTTTCCAGCCATTCATACAGTCACCGGTAGAATAAATAAATTGTTATTACGAATTAATCTATCATACTTTTCTTTTGTTTGATATTATACATGTATATTATAATAAACAATGAAAATAAAGATATTGTCTTTCATTAAGAATGAAGAGAAAAACATCTATCTATCTATCTATCTATCTATCTATCTATCTATCTATCTATCTATCTATCTATCTATCTCAGTTTCTTTCTACCTATCTATCTATCTGTCTGTCTGTCTGTCTATCTATCTATTAGGTTGGTGCAAAAATAATGACGTAATAATGTCGTTTTTTGACGTTAAAAATACGTCACAAAACGACATTATTACGTCATTATTTTTGCACCAACCTAATAGATAGATGTTTTTCTTCACCAACCTAATATCTATCTATCTATCTATCTATCTATCTATCTATCTATCCTTCACAACATTCATATCTCTCTCTCTCTCTCTCTCTCTCTATATATATATATATATATATATATATATATATCAATCATATTAAATACTTTTTGTAAAAATTGGTGTCGTCACCTGCCTATTTTGTGTTTTATTATCTATTGTTGTTCACTGAGTCTTGTTACAATCTTGTTTCAAATAAGAGATTTTTTAGCTGAGTAAAAATTTCTGAAAAACCTGTACTTATCTCCAATATGATTCCCACACTTTTGCCCTTAATTTTCATTCAAATTCTCGTCTTATGCACAAGAAAACACAGTCATTGACTATTTTGTCAAATAATTGGCTAATGTTTTATATTTTACTGATTACACCGTCTTTTGTTTATTATAGTCACATATAATGTTATCAGATGCTTTCTTTTATCATATTCTTTCATATTTGGAAGGCTGGTGCTATACAGTCTTTCTACTCCTAATTGGTTTTGTCTTTAAAGCACTATTTATCTTTTTTCTTACATTACTGCTAAGTAAAAATTTCTGAAAATGTATAATTGTGTGTAATATGACCTCCTTTTTTTGCCTGTAATTCTCATTTAAAATTTATTTGTATTTATTGTAAAAGAAAATACAGTCATGTCAATCAACTTTATAGTGCCTCAGAAGCACAGTTTGAACTTAGATCTACAAAATGGTAAAAAAAAAGAACACCGCACATTTTGTTGTTTGGGTGAATATGATATAAATTGTATATATCAGACTAAAGATGGGTAATTGAATGACAAAATGAAAATACGACCGCCATTTTTGCGTTTAATTTTCATTCAAAATTTATCGTATTATACAAAAGAAAATACAGTTGTGTCAATCAAACTTATCGTGTTTCAGAACCACAGTTTGAACTTAGATCTAAAAAATGGAAATTAAAAAAAGATCACCACACATTTTGTTGTTTGGGTGAATATGATATAAATTCTATATATCAGACTTTTCTGTTTCATGTGACTTTATTATACATATATATGTCAGATTTTTATATATGAATAATAAACTATGAAAATAAAAAAAATATATTGGCTTTCATTATGAATGAAGATAAAAAAACTTTATAAAAATAGTAGGAAAATGAAAATGTAACCAAACTTTAAATAGTGAGCAAAACCAAGATTCCCAAAGAATAAATCTTGCCAACCTAGCAACACCTGCCTACTTTGTATTTTATTATCTATTGCACTAACTGATTGTATTTGCAGTCTTACTGCTTCAAATTAGATTTTTTTAAGCTGAGCAAAACATCCTGAAAACATGTACGACCACAATATTTTGCCTTTTAATTTTTGTTAAAAAATTCTCTTATTATATATATGAATAATAAACTATGAAAATAAAAAATATTAGCTTTCATTATGAATGAAGAGAAAAAAAACTTTATGAAAAATAGCAGGAAAATCAAAATATAAACAAACTTTAACTTGTGAGCAAAACCAAGATTCACAAAGAATAAATCAACATATCAACACCTGTCTACTTTGTATTTTATTATCTATTGTGCTGAGTGTATTTACAATCTTGCTGTTTCCAATAAGAGGTCTTTTTAGTAGTGTAAAAAATTCTGAAAACATGTATGTCCATCTCTTTTTAGCCTTTTAATTTTTGATAAAAAATTCTCTCATTATATATATGAATAATAAACTATGAAAATAAAAAAAATATTAGTTTTCATTATGAATGAAGAGAAAAAAAATTATAAAAAATAGCAGAAAAATCAAAATATAAACAAACTTTAACTTTATAATTAATGGGGGATTTTATGGTGGGTATTAATGGATTAAATACCCAAACTTATACATTGACTATGAAAATCATTTTTATAAGATGATAATTTATGAAAGCTGAAAGAAAAAAGAAATGGTAATTTGACACATTCTGTTCATTGTGAAATGGGAGTGGAGGACACTTCAAGTTGGTGTAATGGCTGGCAAAAAAAAAAATTGTGTAAAATCCTCTCTTCACTAGTTTCGTAAAACAAAAAACTATGACTAGAAATAGTTGACAGGTATGTAATTCTTCTAATTATCTAAACAATCTTTCCTTTTAAAATAGTTATTATTACCTGTAAAAACATTTGAGTATCTATTAAATGAGATTGATTTATTTTTTATTAATATGATGATTATTTGCTTCATGTGGCATTGAACATGACTGGTTACTATAACTGCATCTTGTCATTATTTAATAATAGTGAGATCAAGGTTGCTTGTCAAAACATAAACAAACTTTATCTTGTGAGAAAAACTTAATTCATTTTAAATATGTGTCAACAAATAGAGGAATACAAAACCACCTCACAGCATGGGAATTATTGCTCCATTTTTCAAGCAGAAAAAAAACAAACTCCCAAACAAGTAAATAATTTATACAAGAAGCTTTATTGTAATGTTAATGTTATAAAACATGGCGGATCCTGTGTATTCCCTTTATTTTTTTAAATCAATTTTGGGGAAATTCCTGTCTTTGAGACTAAAGATATTCAATTATGCTGATTCCCAAAGAACAAATATTGCTGTCAGATCAAACACCTTTTGTAAACAATTGTTATCAACACATGCCTACTTTGTGTTTTATTATCTATTCTGCTGAGTACATTTACAATCTTGATGTTTCCAATAAACGGTTTTTAAGCTGAGTAAAAATGTATAAAAATGTGCATTTGTATTTAATCAAATATGTTTTCTGAAAGAATATGATAAAAAGAAAAACATTATTAAAGAGCGGGAAATAAGAAGACAGACGATAACGATTGACATTGTCTTTAAATGTTTGAAGATCAAAGGCAATAAAGCCACTAGGGTGCAAGAGGTTACTGAGTGTTAAAGAATATGAGAAAAATTACTATTAAGGAAAGAAGACAATAAAAGAAGAATTAAGAAGACAGAAGATAACGATTGACTTGCATTTAAATTTTTGTAGGTCAAAGTTCATGGAAAGCGTGGAAGCGAAAGAGACCTCCACATGCGAGAAGTGCGAGAGAAGAAACTGTTAGCGTAGAACTTACGGTCTTATCCCGCCATTTCAGTTGTAAATTCAGAAAGCCAAAGCACCAAAGGTGAACGCTCATAAGAACAATTATCATGAAAATATTTATAGAAAAGGCACAGGGAAGCTCGTGGGAGTATTATTATAATTAATTATAAATAAATGAAAATAAAATATAAAATAATGATAATGAAAATTATAAGTAAAATAAAACAAAACAAACACATTAAACGTTGTACAAAATAAATTAAATAAAAATTTAAAATAATAATAATGCTCCCAGCATGCAACAAAAAGTCGCCAATGCGGACACTTCGCTAAAAGACGTTAAATTCAATCTCTTCAACACGAACCTTGTGACGGGCAACACGTGTTCAACTTCTCTCTTTGATATGACGTATAATAACACGGAGTAATTTCTCCCTTTTATCACATATACCATAAGAAATTGTAGTTCTGCCAATTTTTGCCATAAAAATGGACTGTTATATGTTTTAAGTCTTAAATAACAGAAAAATAATGCAAGAATATTTTTAAATATGTTATATCGAAAAAATACGCGAATCGAGGGAGTTTCCGGCGAATAATCTGTACATATATTCTTCAGAAAAAAGACGCGAATATTCGGGGTTTCCGCGAATAACAAGTACATATGTTCTAAAGAAAAATCCGCGAATGTGTGAAGCCGCAAATGCTGAAACGCGAATAGGAGGGAACTCACTGTATTTCTATATATTAATAAACTATGGAAATAAAAAAAAACATATTATCTTTTATTAAGAATAAAGAGAGAAACAAACATTGCCGACATATCAAATACTTTTTTGTCAATTGCTAATATATTCCGACTGCTGTATTTTTAATATTCGTTAGTAGAGCCACATCTGCGTCACTTCAAGTCTCTTCTACATCTACGAGGAAATTGTCGAGCATTCACGGCGATACTGGCGATTAGATATTATATAGTAGTTTAATAGTTCAATGTTAAAATGCCTTTGAAGTGTAAAGTCATTTTAGCCACGCAGTGCTAAAATCTATTAATTAAGTGAACGCGCGTTTATTTGAAACTTCGTACCGTTAGCAACACAAACGATACACTGGCTATCATCACTCAACATTTTATTGATAGAGATTTACGACGGAAGAACTTAATGACTTCTCCGGTTGTCGATCGTTAAAAGTTGGCAACTTCTTATTTAAAACTTTGTAAATGTCTCCAAATGGATATAAATATTTTACCATCGGCATATGTAATGCTGGAAGATTTGTGGAAAAAAAGAAAAGGCGAGAAACACGAATTAGTTTGGGATGTTGATAGCGTTAATATTCCTGTATGTTGTCTCCAAGAAACCAAAATCAAAGAATGAACTTGATACTAATATCGGAGTTAGACAGTCCAAGATAATAGCTTTGGAAACAGATTCCAAATATTATGAAAATGGCTTTTCTATGGATTAAGTGACAGAAGAGGTTTGGTATTTATTTATCGGAAACATAAGAAAAAACAGACTCAAATATTTTCAAGTGAATATCATTCAAAAAATATTTTTTTGGCATATTAAAAAAAATATTTTAAAGTTAATCTAATTTAAAGTTCAAGTTGATCCGGGAAGTTCTACTCCTGTTAAATTAGGTACCTCCAGTCAGTTTTTCGATACCTAAGGTTTAAATTGAATTTTTAAAAATGAAAAAGCATTCTTAAAGATTTTATTTTAGCTTTAATTGAAGGCTAAAGGATGAAATTTATTATTTCCAGTAAGTAAAAATATTCTGGTGTATTTGAGATTGAAATTATATAGATTGGAATATCGAATATATGCTCGATCTGATTTAAACTTCAAGTTCATCCCGGAAGTACTGTTCCCATTAAATGCTTACAGTAAAACGTTAAAAACGAACTTGTAAACCAGATTAATGATGACACGAATGAATTGAAATATTTAACTGAGTCATAATGAAATTAACCTTCTGTTTTAATGGAATGTCCTACAGTCCCTAAGAAGAAAAAAGCGAGAAACATGTATTATTAGCTCGGGATGTTGATAGTTTTAATATCCGTGTATGTTGTCTGCAAGAAACCCAAATCAAGGAATGAACTAATATCGGCGTTAGACAGCACAGCTTTGGAAACAGGCTGCAAATACAATAAAAGTATGTTTTTTTTCATCAATATCAATGGAAGACTAACAATAAGATCTATAGACAGTGGACGAATAAGCACATAGAGACTGAATAGTAACATTAAATCAGCTATCGGTAAAATTATATCATTAAAAAAAAAAAATACTGAAGAATTTGAAAGACCTGAAGAACACAAGACAGCGATTTTATGCAGGACTGAAATTTACTCAGACAACATATGAGTTTCGCAACTTAAACCCCTTGAGTCCTGACCACCGGTGGTAGAGAAAAAATGACGTCATGCCCAGTCACCGGTGGAACAGTGGTAGAGAAAAATGACGTATCACCCAGTCACCGGTTTAACGGTGGTAGAGAAAAATGACAACATACAATCACCGGTTTAACAGTAGTAGAGAAAAATGACATAATGTCCAGTCGCCGGTTGAACGGTGGTAGAGAAAAAGGACGTAATACCCAGCCACCGGTTTAACGGTGGTAAAAAAAAACATTACGTAATACGCAGTCACCGGTTTAACAGTGGTAGAGATAAATGACTTAATGTCCAGTCAGCGGTTGAACGGTGGTAAAGAAAAATGACGTAATACCCAATCACAGGTGGAACAGCTAAATAAACAGGTAAACACTGAAGAATTTGGAAGACCAAATATATTTCTTCATATAAGTGAAGATAATGTACATAATACCTCATCTTCACTTATATGAAGAAATATACTCTTAAGGTGTGCTATATTTTCTTAAGGTGTGCTATATATTTGGGACAAAGTGTTCAATATCAGAGATAGAGGGTGTGTAAATATAAAAGTGAATATTGAAACAACACTCAAAGGCGACAGGCTGTTCCATGCTAGACGCAATCATCAGGCCTGACGATTGATAAAGTTTGTCGCCTCTGAGTGTTGACTTCAATGTTCACTTATATATATATATATATATATATATATATATAATGTTTATATATTGGGGAAAATGTATAAAAATTGGAAAATAGTCTTCTTTTGAAGTGTTTCGTCCTTTAAGTTTTCATCTGACTAAAATTGTTATGTAGATGCAACTACACATGCGCATGAACGCAGGATGCTGGAAATTTTCTTTTTCCTTTTCAGTATCTGTCTATATATCTAAGATGAGGTATTATGAACAATATTTACATTATTCAGAAAATTGTCCTCATCTTTGTTGTCATATTTATCACGAAGTTTCAGTGACAGGACACAAATGATGAGGATAATAGTCCGAATAATGTAAATAGTGTATATAATACCTCATCTAAGAAATATAGACAGATACAGAAGGATCGGATAAATATTGCAACAAAGATGAGGACAATAGTCTGAAGAATGTAAATAGTGTACATAATACCTAGTCTCAGAAATATAGACAGATACTGAAGGATTGGATAAATACGGCAACAAAGATGAGGACAATAGTCCGAATAATGTAAATAGTGTACATAATACCTCATCTCAGAAATATAGACAGATACTGAAGGATCGGATAAATATTGCAACAAAGATGAGGACAATAGTCTGAATAATGTAAATAGTGTACATAATACCTCATCTCAGAAATATAGACAGATACTGAAGGATCAGATAAATACGGCAATAAAGATGAGGACAATAGTCTGAATAATGTAAATAGTGTACATAATACCTCATCTCAGAAATATAGACAGATACTGAAGGATCGGATAAATACGGCAAGAAAGATGAGGACAATAGTCCGAATAATGTAAATAGTGTACATAATACCTCATCTCAGAAATATAGACAGATACTGAAGGATCGGATAAATATGGCAACAAAGATGAGGACAATAGTCTGAATAATGTAAATAGTGTACATAATACCTCGTCTCATAAATATAGACAGATACTGAAGGATCGGATAAATACGGCAACAAAGATGAGGACAATAGTCCGAATAATGTAAATAGTGTACATAATACCTCATCTTAGAAATATAGACAGATAGTAATAATCTTCTGTAGTTTTTTTTAATCATATGGTATTATTTGTTTAGTAACTATATTTGCTCTTTTATAATCATCTGACAGAATACTTTTTACCTTCATCACTGATGCTAACCTCTTCTCTAACAAACGTTTCCAGCTGACCTCAATTGAAAAGTGTATATTTAATCCATTGCTAAGTCTGCAGCTAAGAAAGTTGTTCCACTATGTCGCGCCAAACTGCCAAATCTATTTTACATATTTGTACGCCTACCATTCGTCTTTGCTTTGAATATTGCTGCCACATCTGGTCTGGGGCTCCTGCTATATATTTAAAGAATCTTGAAATAATTCTGCAATGTTATTAGTCCTGACCTGGCATCTCAGCTTCAGTTCCTTTTCCCACCGCTGTCACGAAGCTTTCCCGTGACTTTTACGTAAATACTTTCATGGTAATTTTTCCGATGAAATTTCCACTATAGTACATAGATTTTATGAATGTAAACGCAGTAGTAGATTGGCGGCAAGGTCTCATCAGTTTACAATTGAAATGGCTAGATGTAACCGTAAGTTCTATGCTAACAGTTTCTTCGCACTTCTCGATTGTAGAACAATCTTCCGGCTTCTAGCTTTGCTCTCTATTTTGATTTCCAGAGATTCAAATGCAATGTCAATCGTTATCTTCTGTCTTCTTAATTCTTGTTCTTTTATTGTCTTCTTTCCTTAATAGTAGTTTTTCTCATATTCTCTAACACTCAGTAACCTCTTGCGCCCTAGTGGCTTTATTGCCTTTGACCTTCAAAAATTTAAATTCAATGTCAATCGTTATCTTCTGTCTTCTTAATTGTTGTTCTTTTATTGTCTTCTTTCTTTATTAGTAGTTTTGCTCATATTCTCTAACACTCAGTAACCTCTTGCATCCTAGTGGCTTTATTGTCTTTGATCTTCAAAAATTTAAATGCAATGTCAATCGTTATCTTTAGTCTTCTCAATTCTTGTTCTTTTATTGTCTTCCTTCCTTAATAGTAGTTTTTTTCTCATATTCTCCAGCACTCCGTAACTGTCTGCGTTTTAGTGGCTTTATTGCCTTATGTGGTGTGAAATGATTAAAAATTGTTACAGTGTATTAAATAAAGACTACTCCTTTCTCTTGTTTTACTCCCCCCCACACACATATATATATATATATATGTGTGTAGGGAATTTTCGCCACGCGTAGATCTTATATTTTAGTGATGTGTCGTTCTGATTGGTTGGCTTCATTTGCTTAACAGCATATGAACGTCTCTACATGTTATTTAATGTCCAAATCAAAATATTTTGTAGGCAATTTTTATTTTACTTTTGCAGATAATAATGGTTTAGCGATAAAAGTCTTACTAATTAACCAATAGCTAGGGGAGGAGAAGTGGATTCATGCCTGCCCCAAGGGTATTTGCGCGTAACTGAATATAACGAACCAGACCGGAATTTGAACTCGGTTCTCCGATTAACAATGTCAAGCTATCATACCACTTTCACAATCAAGCTTACTGCAGCTGTTATTCCCAAACGGTCACCCATCTGACCAAGCTCGACTTTGCTTAACTTCGATAATCGTAAAGGAACAGGTGTGTCAATGTGATTTGGCCGTAAGCCTGCGTTGTTCTGGCAGTTCATAATTGGAAGATAAATCACATACACAAGAAGCAACCCTATTTTTTTGTCTGTCTTTTAAACAAATATTCAGTTTTTCCCGCCTCTGCCTTTGTGAGTGTGTGGGTGGGGCCTTATTCAATGAGTCTCCTGTCTTTTATCTCAGTAATTTTTTTCGATTATTTTTTTTTCAGTTAATCGTCAGTCACCATTGTTACCAATGTGTGTCACTTTGTTCATACAACGTATCTCCTTTCATAGTAGTCTGGAAATTTACAACAACAAAAAAAAAAAAGAAAGAAAAAAATACTACAGAAGATGACGAAGTGCAGCGAGAATAAAGTACTAAACATCCACTGCAAGAAGACAGAATGCACAGATGTTAGCAAAAGGGGGAGCCCAAAATGTAAAATTACAAACCGGAGATACCAAAATCAAAACAAGGGCAAACATTTAAATATCTGGGAAATTTTTCAATAGCAGACGGAAAGTGCAACACTGAGATTCAAAAACGCATTGGTAAGGCCAAAGATGCTTTCCTAAAATTAAGCAGAGTATTAAGTGACAGAAAAACACCGAACTGTTACGTGATATGAATCCTTGTATATGTCAGTGGATACTGGACAATCTCCTCACGAATGAAGAAGAAACTTGAAGTAACAGACATATGGTCCTACAGAAGGATGCTGAGGATACCATGGACCAAATATGTGAGCAACGACGAGGTTTTAGAGAAAATGGAAACATAAAAGAAACTCATACTTAACATCAGGAAAAATCAATTGGGGTTTCTGGAACCCGTAATAAGGAAGGAAAGTTTGGAAAATCTGATACTCACAGGGCCGATTGAAGGTAAGACTGACGGAGAAAAAGAATACATAACATAATGAACATGAGTAAATGGATGGCGGGACAGGGTTTGGGAGAAATAACAAAAACACGAAGTTTATTAAGAGCTACAAAGGAAAGGACGTTGTGGAGAGCCATGACGTTCTGTAGGGACGCGGTACATGAAGAAGAAGAAGATTACCAAGTAAAAAGTACAAGAAAATCTACCAGAATGCATAGAAAACATGAGCCTAAAATGCAAATTGCAAATCAAAAACGAGTAAAAAAATTTTAAATATCTGGGAAGTGTTTTAATAAAGGCTGGGAAGTGTGACACAAAAATCCGAAGACGCATTACGACAGCCGAAGATGCCTCCGAAAACTAAGCAGAGGATCAAGAAAAAGAAAAAAAAACTTTGTTAGAAACAAAGAAAAGCGTACTGAAGTGTCACATGATATCTGTTCTCCTATATGGCAGTGAATGCTGGACAATCTCCTCAAAGATGAAGAAGAGACTTGAAGCAAGAGAAACAAAGAAAAGAGTACTGAACTGTTATGTAATATCAGTCCTCCTATATGGCAGTGAATGATGGACAATCTCCTCACAGATGAAGAAGAGACTTGAAGCAAGAGAAACAAAGAAAAGAGTACTGAACTGTTATGTAATATCAATCCTCCTATATGGCACTGAATGCTGGACAATCTCCTCAAAGATGAAGAGGAGACTTGAAGCAAGAGAAACAAAGAAAAGAGTACTGAACTGTTATGTAATATCAGTCCTCCTATATGGCAGTGAATGATGGACAATCTCCTCAAAGATGAAGAAGAGACTTGAAGCAAGAGAAACAAAGAAAAGAGTAC
>CAHIKZ030000860.1:225000-245000 GCA_903632075.3 Acanthosepion pharaonis | reverse complement strand
GAATTTCAAAATATATATATATATATATATATATATATATATATATATATATATATATATTCTTGAAATTCACATTTTTTCTCCATTGATTATCACTAATATCAATTAAATTTACACGTTTATTTTTTTATATCCCAGAAATAAACTTGATATGGCTAGGATGAAACCGTTTTTTTTGGGTTTTTTTTAGCTTTTAAATATACATTAAAATATCATATGAATTATGCTTATTCAATGATGCTTCTTCATATATATATATATATATATATATATATATATATATATATATATATATATATATATATATATATATATATGTATCTTATCATCTTAGTGTTACATTAGAACATGCACACATCCACTACAAAATTGTACAACGTCAAAAAAAAAAAAAAAAAAAAATGGAAAACCTCTTTTAGACGTTTCATCAGGTTAGGAATCACGGTGTTACTAACAACTTTTATTCAGAAATACATTTATCGAAGCAAATATCACGTACTTCCTTTCTTTGTAAATTTTCATAAAATGTCTTCTAGAATTTACAATTAGAGATGGAATATACACACACACACACACATATATATATATATATATATGTGTGTGTGTGTGTGTGTGTATGTATGTATATATATATATGGATATATATATATATATGGATATAATGATTTACAATATATATATTGTAAATCACTAGCGGGTCTTAAATGCCACTTAAGATTATCGCACACATTTTCATAACTGAATCAATAAGCTGTCAGATCCTCATACGTCGAAACCGACTGGAGAGTCCATTATTATTATTATCATTATATATATATATATATATATATATATATATATATATATATTTTTAAGTTGAGGTATACTACATTTATGGGTGAATGTGCTCAATATCAGAGATAGAGCTAATGTAAATGAAGGTCTAAAAAACCTCCGACGAAAAAAAACAAAAAACTATATAGATCCGAATAATGACATGGAGATGGGTTGGATTCGTACCTTTCCCCAGGGTATTTACGCCCAAGTGAATATAATGGACTCGACCAGGATTGGAACTCGGTTCTCCAATTAACAATTCCATGCCAGTCAGTATCCATCACAAGCAAACTTTCAGCACCTGGTATTCCCAAGCGGTCACTCATCTAGGTACTGACCATGATCTAGGTTGCTTAACTCCGGGATCGTACGAGTACCGGTGGTTCAACCTTATATGGCCGTAAGCCTACGCGCGTAGAATCTTTACTTCATTTTCATGCAGTAATAGTTTGGGTGGTAAGATAACAGTGACTACTTCTTTCTTTTTATGTACCATGTCCTTTCAGGACGTGGGCGATCATGGCTCTTCACCCCCCCTCTATCCCTTGCAGCTCTCAACAACTTCCTTCCCTCGGCTTCCCCTCCCCCAGACCACGTTCTGTCATCCACTTGCTTTTAAGCCCGCCAGTTATATCACGCGTTGTTTTCCCTTGTCTCTCTTTCCCTCTATTCGACCCATGAGTATCAGATTCTCCAGACCCTCCTTCCTCATTATGTGTGCCAGAAACTTCAGCTGCCTCTTCCTGGTGTTAAGTATAAGCCTCCTCCTTGTTTGCAACCTCATCGTTGCTCACATGCTCGATCCATGACATCCTTAGCATCCTTCTGTAGAACTACGTCTTTCGCCTCAAGTCTCTTCTTCATCTTTGAGGAAATCGTCCAACATTCGCTGCCGTAAAGAAGGACTGATGTCACTTATTAGCTCAGAATTCTTTATGGTAAGAGCTCCAAGAGATAGGAAATTGTGGAGAACCATGATCGCCCAAATTAGAAGTTACTAACAGAATAAGGCTACTTTATATATATTCTTTTCCTAGACTAGGCCCTGTACATCTACAAACACATATGTGATTAGATGGCCAGTGAATATTTAAGCATTTCATACAACATCCAAAATGAATCTACCAATTATCTTGCTTTCTATCCCAAGACCAATGTACTGAGGAGGAGGAGGAGGAGGAGAGTTATGCTGGTATCAGTTTGGGATAAACATGATCTTTAACAGAAAACCATTACCCTCTATTAATTGTTCCAAGAAATAGGACTCATGAAAAACCTTTCCAAAACAGAGCCTATGATCTAGAGTTGGAATGAAAGCAGTGACAGCATATACACTTAATCTATCATAAAAATTCAGGATCTGGAATCCTTTTCTTTTTATGTGCCATGTCCTTTTGGGACGTAGGCGATCATGGCTCTCCACCTCCTTCTATCCATTGCAGCTCTCAACAAGTTCCTTCCCTCTACTTCCTCCCCCATACCATATTCTGTCACCCACTTTCTTAAGCCCGCCAAGTATGTCACGCGTTGTTTTCCCTTGTCTCTCTTTTTCGCTATTCGACCCGTGAGTATCAGATTCTCCAAGCCTTCCTTTCTCATGTGTCCAAGAAACTTCAGCTGCCTCTTCCTGATGTAAAGTATAAGCCTCCTCTTTGTTTGAAACCTCTCGGTTGAGGGGTTCTCCCCTTTTTTACACAAATGGACTCACCCAGGGTATACATATATTATTGCTAGTGAATACCCGGGAGAAGAACGAGAAAGATCGACGAACAAGCACGAACATAACGAGCAAGAGTCACAGTGAGCAAGCACGTAGACTCAGTAAGAGGTCATACAGTGATACGTCGATACCAAAGACTGTATATATATATATATTTTGCTACTAACCCGCATTCCTGGAACTACTAACCTGCATTACCAGTTTCTATTATTACATTAATACATTTACTTTCCTATATTTCTTATTGGCGTTTGTTATTTATTGGTACCGGATTTCATCCCGGGATCTACAACACTCTCTAAGACCTCATCGTTGCCCACACACCCGGTCCATGATATCCTTAGCATCCTTCTGTAGAACCACATCACCTTCGACTCGAGTCTCTTCTTCACCTTTGAGAAAATCGTCCAACTATTACATTTCCTTATTCAAGAAAATACTACATCCGCAAACCTAGGATCAGCTCCAAAATAAAAGCGATCCTAAGTTTAAAATGAATTTTCAAAAATTTAAAGTCTTTCCTGATGGTTTATTCCAAGCCAATAGATTAAATTTAACATTTCCAAGAAATATCATACTTTGGTACATTTCCAACCGAATGTATATTAACTAGAGTCTTTTTTTCTACTTATCAGCAAAATCTATAAATTCGTCGATATTGACAAATCTGTCAACACAACATAATTCTCTCCTTTTAAAATAAAATAGATTTTTCTAAAACTTTATTTGATTAACTGGTTTAAGTTTACTTATTTTGAAATAATACACATATTACATTTAGTTTAAAACATCGCATAAAAATCATTGTTTTAACACAGAGGTGGTGTTTATCTGACGTGTTGCGTGATTTATTTACAGACTGATGTTTGGAAAATTTAATTAAGGGGAACAAGACTGAAAAGATTACTTGATGAATACAACGTGAATTTTTTTTTGTATAATTTTTTAACTACATAGGAATCTTAAAAATTTAAGACAATATTCCAAGCAGTTTAATATTTATATAATTTTAGATACTTTGGCTTTATAGTCTTAATTTAAAAGACCCCTCTTGAGAATGTTATAAAATTACCTATAAATTTTAAATTTATTATGAGTACATAACTAATTTTCTGATAATTTGTTGTATGTAAGTTCGTATTTACAAAAAATCGACACGTTTATACACACGAACAAACACTCAAAATTCTTTTTAAAATACTGGGAATCGATGAAGTGTAGTGAGTTTTTTTCCATTTATAATGGTATTGTAGAGTATTTTTCACAGTGGAGGCTTGTATTTCGCTAAGTCGGTCCTAAAAGGGTCCGACGTACAAAACGTTAGGAACTTGAAATAAGAGTTAATGACGCAGCAATCTAGTTGTGATGGTTGATACTTCAATGTCCAACATCGACTGACTCACTCAACTCCACTGAGCCCAACTGGCGACCGCTACTACTACTACTACTACATATTATGTGTGGGAAAGTCTATTACAATAGAATAGGTAATGTTCTGGTATAACAAATGGTCAAATACTGTTTTAATGTAATAAGAATATCATTTGCTTACTAAAAATTAATATATAATTTTAAAATCAGGTAAACATATATAAATTATTTAATTAATTTTTTTGAAAATCAAACAACTCTTGAAAAACTCACTACTCATCGAAAAACATTTTTGTTAAGACAATATTTTTCCCGCAGTAGGTTGCCATTTTTTCTGCGGTAGACCAGTTTGCCATCCAAGACTATAGAAGCCGGTCTGTCCCACTATTTATCCATAGCGGGGGGAGAAGAATAGGATGCATAGCTTTCCCAAGGGTATTAGCACGTAAGTGAATATCAGTCAGTTATGTGCCATGCGTGATACACGCTTACGTGATCATGTATCTTTCTAGACATGACTGACGAGGCAGATTTTTTTCCCACAGTAGGTTGCTATTTTTTTCTGCGGTAGACCAGTTTGCCGTCCAAGGCTACAGAACCTGGTCTCTTCTGCTATTTACCCATAGCTGGGGGGAGAGAAAGAGAATTCATACCTTTCCTAAGGGTATTAGCACGTAAGTTATATTATTATATGATAGACCTAAATTTTATCATCGACTAATATTTTATCATAGACAAATTTCAAGTTTAGATCTTAAGCTAACATTTTCTTTTTAAAAAATTATGCCATACCTGCAGGCTTAACATTAAACTGTTTTTGCTTCTACCTGTTCAAACCTAACCAACGGATAAAAAAAAAAATTATCACACGTCTGAAACCTCGTTAGATTTCCCACTCGCTGTCTTTAATCCATTCAAAATGGCCGACGCCTCCTACCAAATCAACATGTCTGCTATGTTGTCAATAAACCACCAGCAACATCCATCCACATCCTACCACTTTCTCCCCCTCTCTTTTCGAGGGATTACAATTTCCATTATTGATGCAGTTCCCATTAACTTTACACTCGACTCCACCTACGATTCACCATTTGCCACATCAAAGTTGCTGAAGAACAAGCAAACACATTTGCTTGTATATTTTTCACTCGACACAACGAATATTCAGAGGTTGTTTTTTTTTGTTTTTTGTTTTTTTTTGGGGGGGAGTATTTTTTGCGTTAAGAACCAACGATTGTTAATCACAATGAATCGATTTCTGGTGTGAAGCTGAAGAGAACGTCTGAGAAAAGAAATTAAGTGCCAGGAATTGTAGCTTGCTTGGAGTCGAATGACACACAAATAAATACTGTTATCTGATTGGTCGTTATCACGAACATAGATCACAGTGGGATTCTAAGGTTTATTTCTTCCGATGGAGGGGGGGATTTTCATCTATATTTAACATAGCGTGGTAAGATATTAAGGTCCGTTTATTTTTGCATTCCCTGTAATATTTTCGTTAAAGCATTGTACAGTGGCCTAAGAAAAAAAATTATCCAGGAGAAATAAACTACATCCAATTTCAAAATTTAATTACGTAATACCTATTCAACATAAACAAACTACTTGGAACTAGTATAGAGTAGGTCCTCCATTTTCTAGTTTCAGTGCTTCTATTCGATTTTTCACGGATTTGATCAAGTTATCAACAATCGTCTGATTCATATTTTTCCGCTCCTTTAGCAATGTTTCTTTAAGGGTTACCACTGACGTGATTTTGGTTGTACGCTCTCGAAGTCTCCGGTTAAGGTGCTCTATTGGATCCAGGTCAGGACTTTGGGCTACCCATTGCAGGAACTTCATTCCTTGTGATTCCTTCCAGGCCTTTCCTACTTTTCTCGCATGACATGGCGCTCCATCTTGAAAATGGTAAACATTCTTGTCAACCTGATTGGTTTGAAATAGTGGGAGTAGTCCTTTCTCTAATATTTGATTTGATTTTGGACTATGACACCATTCATCAACAAGAATTAGTTCTGATTTCCCTCCAAACCAGAGAGCGCCCCACCCCATTACTCCAATTCCTCCATGTTTCACGGTCGCCTGCAGACATTCAGTGTTCGAAGTCTCATTCTGATTTCTCCAAACATAAACCTATCTCGAATTCGAATATTGGCAGAATTTACTTTCATCTAACCAAATTACAGACTGACAATATTCGTAATCTTTGCTCTCGAATTCTTTCGACCAGTCCATACGCCTGTTTCTGTTAACCTCTGAAATCAAGGACTTCTTTCTTGCAACTCTTCTTTGATAGCCTAGCTCTTTTAGAGTCTTTCTCACCGCATATGGCGACATTTCTATGCTGTTGGCGACATCTTTGACGCTCTGATGACGGTTTCTAATGACTTCCTTCTTCAGCGCTCTTTTCGTTCACACGGACACGATGCTTGGTCTTCCGGAACATTGTTCCACACGACAATGGCCTTCTTCATTAAATTTCATGACAATATTATTAACCGTTTAATGATTAACCTGGAAAAACTTAGCAATTTCTCTGATGTCATCCTATTATTTGCCCTCGGTGAAATTCACCAATTTCCTTACTTCCACGAACTTTCATTGCAAAATATAAGTCAACTATCGTTCATAGATGAGAGTAGCTTGATACTAACACGGTATTGTCTGAAAAAAAAAAAAAGAGGAGACATTATTGCACAAGCCAAAATTGCTGTAATTAAGGGTGGCTAAAAAGTAGAATTACCCAACATGTCTGACCAAGAACTTCATCTAATGACCGCTAGATGGCCTTGCCAAAATTCAGTATCGGGTTATAATTCAGTTTATTCCTTTGTTGTTAATAAATACGTGCCTTCCAAAAGCTAAGCAAAGTATAAAGAAGCAGGGAAAAATCTTTAGAAACACGGCAAAGAAGAAACTAAAGGCAACAGAAATGTGGTTCTACAGAAGGATACTGAGAATTCCATGGACGGAGCGCGTAAGAAACGAGAAAGTCTTAAAGGAAATGGCAACAAAAAGAACACGTATACTCGGGTTCGGAAAGTGACACCGGCATTAAATTTTCCATAATACTAGCATGCATTGTTAACCGATTGTAGCATTAGCCCACTTCTGCGTTTTCCTCCATAACAACTTCGGGTGTGTCAGCCCTACTGCACGTGAAGACTGATTCCCGGTCAGAGCGTGGAGAGTGTGTGACGGCCCCAGTCATCCTTCTCTGGAGGGCATCCAGTTGAAGGGCGAAATAAAAATGTAGGTATTGAAATTTGAAATTATCTCCGCTAACTTCGTCGTACATGCACCTTACATTTCCACGAGTTGGCGTGAATATAGATCCGTGTTTTGATAATCGGAGTAACCCATCCTACTTGCGTCTTAGGTGCATGCAACCAAGGCATTAGACCCGGGCATCACAAAACCTCCGCACGTCACTGTTTCCGATGAAATGGTCGGATGAGATCTCCTCACAGCGGTGTCAGAAAGTGCCATGGAGGGTACAAGACCATGGACATGGTTTGTTTCGTTTTGTTTTACGGCATATCAACCTCAGTGGGTTATTTAATGCTGACAAGATTTTTATTCAAGGTAATATTTTTTCTTCAAAAATGCATTACAGGTAATATTTTTTCTGTCTAGAAATATGTATTGCTGCTAATAATGG
Organism: Acanthosepion pharaonis; assembly: GCA_903632075.3. Classification (NCBI taxonomy): domain Eukaryota; kingdom Metazoa; phylum Mollusca; class Cephalopoda; order Sepiida; family Sepiidae; genus Acanthosepion; species Acanthosepion pharaonis. Next base: position 237,429 of record CAHIKZ030000860.1, on the reverse strand, counting down.
ATTGCAAGGAATAATCTTTTCTATAAATGCATTGCCGGTAATAATTTTTCGAAAGAAAGCACTGCTGGTATTGAAACCTATTTTTACACTTTCACAGTGCCTTGCCCGACCACATCGTGACAGGCGCCACCACCCCGGGCCAGGGCGGACCCAGGAACACCAGAAACCAAAAGAAGGCTCCGCGCTCCTCAAAACCTCCCGATCAAAGGGCCTTCTGCCAAATGCAGCCCATCGTCCTACCCGGGACGCGGATGTAGTTTATCGTCCTACCCAGGACGCGGATGTAGTTTATCGTCTTTCCCAGGACGCGGATGTAAATTATCATCTTACCCAGGACGCGGATATAGTTTATCGTCATACTCAGGACGCGGATGTAGGTTATCGTCATACCCGGGACGCGGATGTAGTTTATCCTCAAACCCGGAATGTGGACGTTGTTTATCGTCTTCCCCAGGACACGGATGTAGTTTATTGTCATACTCAGGACGCGGATGTAGATTATCGTCATACCCGGGACGCGGATGTAGTTTATCATCAAACCCGGAACGTGAACGTTGTTTATCGTCTTACCCAGAACGCGGACGTAGTTTATCGTTTTACCCAGGACGCGGATGTAGTTTATTGTCATACTCAGGACGCGGATGTAGATTATCGTCATACCCGGGACGCGGATGTAGTTTATCCTCATGCCCGGGACGCGGATAGAGTCTATCGGCATACCCAGGACGTGTATGTAGTTTATACCAAGGACGGGGACATGACAGGTACAAATTGGAATTATCTGGTTGCAACGATATCTCGTGCCATCGGAAAAAAAACTCCCCAAGCAAGAGTAAAGAGGCGTGATGGAGGAAAGGATGAGGAGAAGGACGGGGAATTAGATCAAGCATTTGAAGATGTCGATTGACATTGCATTTGAATAGTTGATTATAGCTATCAGGGAAGCAAGTAAGAGGAAGGGGGTTCTACAGATGGGAAGTGTGAGACATGAAGCTATTGGAGTAGAAGAGACGGTTACATTTAACAGTTTCGACAGTGAAAGAGTGGGACCGAAATGCCAGCCTAGTGGCACGTTTAAATTCATGCAGTTTAGGAACTAGCGAAAATAGCTCGTCGGAGCAGCTACCGTGAAAGTATTTGTAGAAAAGACAGCGGGGAGCGACGACACGTCTGTGAGAGAGCGACTATAAACGAGATGCCAGATCAGGGCCAACCACATTGCATATCCGTCTCTGGATTAACATGTCACCCCTCTTACTTTTCTACAAATATTTTCATGGCAATTGATCTGATACTTTCCTCCATTGTGCCTTGACTGTATGAATTTAAGCATACTCCTTAACTGGCTACTACGTCCCATCGTTTATCTGTCGAAGTAACTAGATGTAATCGTAAGTTATATTATTTTCGGAGTTAACTCTTCCTTAATTTCCCAATTGTCTAAATTGTTTCCTAGGGGACTCTACCCCTAAACTATAAATACTTGAAAATACTTCGTTCTCCCTCTTTTTTCACTGTTCATTTTCCAAAACACTACGACAATGTAGGCTCTCGCAGAAGATTGCGTTTTTCCCTCTTGTGGAAAGACGCTATGAACATTACATACACGCATTCAATGAAACACGAAATTTCCACACACATACGTCAACGTTCTTGTCTTTTGTAAACCCTTTGTGTTCTTTAATACATCTAATTGTTTGTATATATATTATGGCAATTTACCCACGCACGCATGGACGCCCCCAACTATAAATAGGAGCAGGTGCTTCCTTTTGGAGAGGGAAGTTTTCAGCAGTCAGCTCTGACAGTCGGACCAAACATTCTTGCTGTAACACTCTCGTTTGTATATGTTTGTGTTACTGTTTCTGTTAATATATTTGTTTAACTCATTTCCTCTCTTGTGTCTTTTTTTCTGGCCCTAAAAAAGCCACAACAATAGTAAAATCATTTACAATACAATTTCATAGAAAAATCATTTGCAATGCATTTTCATAGTAAAATCATTTGCAATGCATTTTCATAGTAAAATCATTTGCTATGCATTTTCATAGTAAACTCATTCGTAATGCATTTTCATAGTAAAATCATTTGCAATGCATTTTCATAGTAAAATCATTTACAATACAATTTCATAGTAAAATCATTTGCAATGCATTTTCATAGTAAAATCATTCGTAATGCATTTTCATAGTAAAATCATTTGTAATGCATTTTCATAGAAAAATCATTTGCAATGCATTTTCATAGTAAAATCATTTGCAATGCATTTTCATAGTAAAATCATTTCAAATGCATTTTCATAGTAAAATCATTTGTAATGCATTTTCATAGCAAAATCATTTGCAATGCATTTTCATAGTAAAATCATTTGCAATGCATTTTCATAGCAAAATCATTTGCAATGCATTTTCTTAGTAAATTCCTTTGCAATGCATTTTCATAGTAAAATCATTTGTAATGCATTTTCATAGTAAAATCATTTGTAATGCATTTTCATAGCAAAATCATTTGCAATGCATTTTCATAGTAAAATCATTTGCAATGCATTTTCATAGCAAAATCATTTGCAATGCATTTTCTTAGTAAATTCCTTTGCAATGCATTTTCATAGTAAAATCATTCGTAATGCATTTTCATAGTAAAATCATTTGTAATGCATTTTCATAGTAAAATCATTTGTAATGCATTTTCATAGTAAAATCATTTGCAATGCATTTTCATAGCAAAATCATTTGCAATGCATTTTCTTAGTAAATTCCTTTGCAATGCATTTTCATAGTAAAATCATTCGTAATGCATTTTCATAGTAAAATCATTTGTAATGCATTTTCATAGTAAAATCATTTGTAATGCATTTTCATAGTAAAATCATTTGCAATGCATTTTTCATAGCAAAATCATTTGCAATGCATTTTTCTTAGTAAATTCCTTTGCAATGCATTTTCATAGTAAAATCATTCGTAATGCATTTTCATAGTAAAATCATTTGTAATGCATTTTCATAGTAAAATCATTTGTAATGCATTTTCATAGTAAAATCATTTGCAATGCATTTTCATAGCAAAATCATTTGCAATGCATTTTCTTAGTAAATTCCTTTGCAATGCATTTTCATAGTAAAATCATTCGTAATGCATTTTCATAGTAAAATCATTTGTAATGCATTTTCATAGTAAAATCATTCGTAATGCATTTTCATAGTAAAATCATTCGTAATGCATTTTCATAGTAAAATCATTTGTAATGCATTTTCATAGTAAAATCATTTGTAATGCATTTTCTTAGTAAATTCCTTTGCAATGCATTTTCATAGCAAAATCATTTGCAATGCATTTTTATAGTTGTTATGGTAATTTACCCACGCACGAATGGACTCTCCCAGCTATAAATAGGAGCAGGTACTGCCTATTTGAGAGGGAAGTTTCCAGTAGTCAGCTCTGGCAGTCGGACCGAACATTCTTGCTGTAACACTCTTGTTTGTATATGTTTGTATTATTGTTTCTGTTAATATATTTGTTTAACTCAATTCCTCTCTTGTGTCTTTATTTCTGGCCCTATAAAGGCCACAACACACACACACACATACACACACACACACACACATATATATATATATATATATATATATATATATATATATATATATATATATATATATCGGCTCTTAGTTGTTTTTCTGTTACATTTTTTTCGGTGGACTCATCTTGAATCCGGCACATTTTTGTCGTGGACTTTAATTAACCACTTATCCCCCAGCTATGGGTTAACTACTAGGATTTGTATTATATCAGTAAATCATTATTATCTCTAAAAATAGCTTAAAACATTTTCTAGGTTTCAATAAAAAAAAACAATTCGACCCATGCAATGAATATTGCTGCCACATCTAGTCTAGAGATTCTGCTATGTATTTAGATATTCTTCATAAAATCTAATGAATAATTTGCAATATTATCTGTCCTGACATGGCATCTCAGTTTTAGTTACTTTTCTATCGCTGGGATGTCACTTCACTGTGACTTTTCTATAAATACTTTTATGTTAACTGTTCTGATAAGTTCTCCCCTTTGGCGCCTATAGTTTTTGAATTTAAGCGCAGTACAAGATTGGCAGCAAGGTCTCATCATCTTACAGCTGCAATGGTTAGATGGAACCGTAAGTCGTATATGAAATGTTTTTCTCTCACACTTCTTGTTTCTGGAAATCTCTTCCAGTTTCTTGCTATCCAGTGAACTTTGATCTTCAAATATTTAAATGCAATGTCAATCGTTATCTTCTGTCTTCTTAATTCTTGTTCTTTTATTGTCTTCTTTCCTTAATAGTAGTTTTTCTCATATTCTCTAACACTCAGTAACCTCTTGCGCCCTAGAGGCTTTATTGCCTTTGATCTTCAAATATTTAAATGCAATGTCAATCGTTATCTTCTGTCTTCTTAATTCTTGTTCTTTTATTGTCTTCTTTCCTTAATAGTAGTTTTTCTCATATTCTCTAACACTCAGTAACCTCTTGCGCCCTAGTGGCTTTATTGCCTTTGATGTTCAAAAATTTAAATGCAATGTCAATCGTTATCTTCTGTCTTCCTAATTCTTGTTCTTTTATTGTCTTCTTTCCTTAATAGTAGTTTTTCTCATATTCTCTAACACTCTGTAACCTCTTGCGCCCTAGTGGCTTTATTGCCTTTCTCACGCTTTCATAGTGATTTTTCTTTCTTTTTCTCATATTCGTTTGCGCCCTCTAACCCTCTTGCATCATAATTGCCTGATTGCCCTGCCTGGCGTGAAGTGGTTAAAACGGAAATGACAACAACAAAGGGAGATAATCAAAATCAAGGCTAGAAGTAATGACAAATACGGTCATATATATTTTGATGAAACTGAAAACATTGAATTTAATTAATCAACAATGAGAAATTCAGGAAGGAACATTTAGAAATGCGAGAAAAATTTTCTCAGAAAATGGAAGAGCTTGACATATACACGCTTGTGCAAATTAATTGAAACAACCGATTCTGTTTCCTTTTTTTTCACCATACTGTCAGTTTTATACCCACTGGAGTAACAGGGTATAATCGATTTCTATTTCTTCCTCAGATTAGTTTATTTACAGTGGTGTGCAGTAATATGAATCTATTTTCGGGGTGTGTGATGAAATTTGTTTGACCTTGAAAAATATTGCGTCATCCGTGATTGCAAGAGATTTGTATCACTCCCAGACACTATTGTCTCGACTGTCGATTAGTTGTCTTACAGCCATTTTCTGCAATACACATTACTCCATGGAAGCGTACAAAAGGTGTAACGCTGCACGAACACACTGGCAAGCCCTACCAGTGAGCAAATCGAAGTACTATAGACTGGCCCAGAAACTCTCCTGATTTAAATCCATTCGAGAATCTGTAGTCAATCTGCAAGGAATGATTTAGTGGAAGGGACATATTAAATGCTAACATGTACACTGCGCCATGTTATATTGGAAAAATACGAAAAAAAGGTAAATAATAATGGAATTCGTTTTGTTTCAATTAATTTGCACAAGGATGTAGATATGCTGCCTATTTTTCATGTTGCTGTGCTATTGGAAGTCATCGAGCGATGTGCTTTTGTTATTCAGCAAAGGGAACACTTTTTATAAGGGGACTCTGCACACTTTTTATAAGGGGACTCTGTCTCATCACATATTCAAATGTAGTTTTTCTTATTGGTTAAAACTATTTAAGGGGACACTTTGCATAAGCAGACAATTTAAGAGAACTCTGCATAAGGGGACACTTTGCATATGGGGACACTGCCTAAGAGAACACTGCATAAGGGGGACACTTTAAGGGGACATGATTGGCAACGCGCAGAGAGAAGCAGAAATTGCTTGCATTGAAGGACAGAAACGAAGACCGAAATTTTCTCGGCAATAACTGAGGAATAGATAGAAATATCTGCGAACTTTGACCTTCGTGCATGCAAAACAAATGGAGGGTCAGAAGACCAGTTTTTTCCTTGACGCCACTGTTATTTTAACTACCTTCACTCCTCAGAATTGTGTATTGTTTAAAAAGACGATGATCAGAAATTAAAAAAAAAAAAAGAAGCTAATCCATATAATGAAAATTACTATTTACATTTTCTTTGTTCTTGATAATTGACAACAGAAATATATCATAGTTTGAATCCTGGGTCGTGCCTTTTGGTAATGACCATCCATTCTGTTTGCTTACAGTTGATAGTCCTTTCTTCACTCCTTCCTTTACGGTCTTGTTTGGTATTGCGCTTTAAAATGGGAAACCTGGGAAAGCAGCATTTTCCAGGTGTTTCGAAAGATGAAAATGAATGTCTCGGACGATTGCCGCTTATATTTTCTTCAGTGTGTTTAAAAAAAAAGAAAAGAAAATTTGTTCAAAACTTCAGTATCGGAATACAAATCCTATTTTACAAAAATAGAAGATACTAAAAATGATTGCATATATGATCCTATCACAATAGTGTATTGATTAAATGAAAAAAAAATATTCTTGATTGTTCATACAGACTAACAAATATGGCAGATGAAAACCAGCCATGCAAACAGGAAGTTTCTTTTTTTTTTAGGAGTGGCTATTCAACAATCGAACAATCTACAAACAGTAGATCAATTGATTTTTAAAAGAAATAAATGGAGAAGCCATTTTGTTTAGCTTTGGTTGACGAATAAAAGCTACCTGACTCGACAAAAATACGCAACAATCTTTAACTCACTAAAAAACAAATGGGTATTAATGAAAACTGTTTAAGAAAGTAGATTCCCTGTGTCGTGCTGGACAATCTTCCCTGTAGAATCTATCTTATATATACCTTAGAGTACCATTCATCCATGTATCATTTTCGGGTTGCCTTACGTCACAGAGACAAGACGACGAGCGATGCTATACACGTGTTTCTTCCATGAAAAAAAGGGTTAGTTTTTATTAGCAACTCAATTATGTGCTATGCATGATACACGCTTAGGCGATCATGTATCTTTCGATACATGACTGACGAGGCAGATTTTTTCCCGCAGTAGGTTGCCATTTCTTTTTGCGGCAGACCAGTCGCCATACAGAACCCGGTCTATCCTACTATTTACCCATACCTGGGGGAGAAGAAGAGGATTCATACCTTTCCCAAGGGTATTAGCACGTAAGTGTATATCAGTCAGTTATGTGCCATGCATTAGAGACGCTTAGGCGATCATGTATCTTTCTAGACATGACTGACGAGGCAGATTTTTTCCTGCAGTAGGTTGCCATTTCTTTTTGCGGTAGACCAGTTGCCATCCAAGGCTGTAGAATCCGGTCTGTCCTGCTATTTACCCATAGCTGGGGGGGGGAGAGAAAGAGAATTCATACCTTTTCCAACGGTATTAGCACATAAATTAATATCAGTCAGTTATGTGCCATGCGTGATACACGTTTAGGCGATCATGTATCTTTCGATACATGACTGACGAGACAGATTTTTTTCCCACAGTAGGTTGCTATTTTTTCTGCAGTAGACCAGATGGCCGTCCAAGGCTACAGAACCCGGTCTCTTCTGCTATTTACCCATAGCTGGGGGGAGAGAAAGAGGATGCATACCTTTCCCAAGGGTATTAGCACGTAAGTTATTATATTATTATATGATAGACCTCAATTTTATCATCGACTAATATTTTATCAGAATAAGTGAATATCAGTCAGTTATGTGCCATACATGATACACGCTTAGGCGATCATATATCTTTCGACACATGACTGACGAGGCAGATTTTTTCCTGCAGTAGGTTGCCATTTCTTTTTGCGGTAGACCAGTTGCCATCCAAGGCTGTAGAATCCGGTCTGTCATGCTATTTACCCATACCTGGGGGAGAAGAAGAGGATTCTTACCTTTCCCAAGGGTATTAGCACGTAAGTGAATATCAGTCAGTTATGGGCCATGCGTGATAGACGCTTAGGCGATCATGTATCTTTCGATACATGACTGACGAGGCAGATTTTTTCCCACAGTAGGTTGCCATTTCTTTCTGTGGTAGAACAGTTTCCACCGAAGGTTATAGAACGCTGTCTGCCCTGCCATTTACCTATAGCTGGGGGGGGGAGAAGATTCATAGCTTTCCCAAGGGTATTAACATTAAGTGAATGTAATGGATTCAACTGGAATTCGAACTCGACTCTCCAATTCCTCAATCCGAACCGCTAACCATTATTGCTCCTACCTCCGGAGAGTTCTATCAAGGGAGATTACTGGGTAATATAACACTTCACGCTTTGAATATTAGTGCCACATCTGTTTTGGTGGTTCTTCTGAATATTTACAGATTTTAGATAAACTCCAAAGAATACGCAATGTTATTAGTCCTGATCTGGCATCTTGGCTTCAATCACTTTCTCACCACAATAATTCAGACACCCTATGCATTTTCTTTTCTTTTGTTCTGATGACTTTAGAAATTTAAGTGCAGTACAATATGGACAATCTCCCAAAAGATGAAGAAGAGACACGAAGCAAAGGAAAGGTGGTTCTACAGAAAGATGCTGAGGATAGTATTGACGGAACATGTGAGCAAGTGCGAGGTTTTCCTCAAAACCTCCTGATCAGAGGCCTTGCTGTTGGATGTAGTTTATCGTCTTACCCAGGACGGGGATGTAATTTATCATCATACCCAGGAGAGTCAAATATCTGGGAAGTGTTCAAACAGAGGATGTAAATTGTGACACTGAGATCCGAAGATATATTGGGATGGCCAAAGATGCATTCCGAAAGCTAAGCAGAGTATTAAGAGACAGGAAAATTTCAGAAAAGAAAAGAGTATTGAACTGCTCCATGATATCTCTCCTCCCATATAGCTGTGAATGCTGGACAATATCCTAAAAGATAAAGAAGAGAACTGAAGCAACAAAAATGGGGTTCTACAGAAAGATGCTGAGGATGCCATGGACCGAACGATGAGGTTTTGAAGAAAATAGAAAGAAACAGGGAACTTATGCTTAACATCAGGAAGAGGCAGTTGAAATGAGGAAGGAGGGCTTGGAGAATCTGATACTCACAGGACCAATTGAGGGAAAGAGAAACAGAGAAAAAGCAGCGCGTTATATACTTGATGGGCTTGAGTAAATGGATGGCGGAACAGGGATTAAGAGAAATAACAAGAAGACAAAATCTATTCAGAACTGCAATCGAGGGCCATGATCGCCTGCGTCCTGAAGGGGAACAGCATATAAAAGAAGAAGACTAGATTAGCAACAAGGTCTCGTCAATTTGCAGTTGAACTACCTAGATGCAACCGTAAGTTCTATATTAACAGTTTCTTCTTTCTTAATACTCGCTTGGGGAACCCTCTTCTAGTAAACTGGTTACCGGTTTTGTTATGTAACTAGTTCACTTTTTTTTCTATCAGGTTGTTCTGTGATTGCATCATATTTTTATCACGCCAAAACACTATTGTTTTGACTGTCGATTAGTTGCCCTACACCCATTGTTTGTAAATTCCTTTCCTCAGCAGTTTTTGTCTGTTTCTGCCAAATGGCTGGCGGTTTCTCGCTTTCCTGATCAGTGGAAATTCTCTTTTGAAGTGCCATTCTTTAAGAAATCTATAGAAACGTTTGGTATATCTAACTATCAGACTCTTAGTCTTCTACATTTTTTTTTTGGCAAAGTACTAGATGCCCTAATGAACTCTGATTTGATCAAGCATCTCACATCGCAGATCCTTCTTTCAGGCAAGCAATATGGCTTCCACTTCTCTTGCTCAATAGCTGATGTACTAACGATCATCACTGAAAGAGTCTATCAAGCTTTAGATAAGAATGGCTGTTGCTTTGGACATCTTGAAAGCATTCAACAAGTTTCGGCATATTAGCATTCTTCGCAATTTGAAAGGTAAGTTCTATACTAAAAGATTCTTTTCTCACACTTCTTATTTGTGCAACTCTCTTCCAGCTTCTTGCTTTTCAGCCAATTTTGAGCTTCGAAAATTTAAGGGCAATTTCAATCGTTATGTACGGTCTTCTTGCTTAAGGTCAAATCACGTTGAAAACACCGGTTCTCGTTCGATCACCGAAGTTAAGCATCGTAGAGCCAGGTCAGTACTTAGATGGGGGGACCGCTTGGGAACACCTGGTACTGTAAGCCCCCAAAGTCCAACCCTTACCTCACAGCTTACGGTCAAATCACGCTGAAACACCGGTTCTCGTACGATCACCGAAGTTAAGCAGCGTAGAGCCAGGTCAGTACTTAGATGGGGGACCGCTTGGGAACACCTGGGACTGTAAGCCCCCAAAGTCCAACCCTTACCTCACAGTCGGTGTGGGGGGGGGTGTAAACGGTAGTGTCAGAGCTATGCCGTCCGGAACTTCGTTCCTGGTAGGGCCACCCAAGGCGGACAGGTCTGACACACACGCCGGCTAACAAGGGCTCTGGTGAAAATCCAAGGAGCGTCTGCATCGGTAACCGGCGGCTTCTGGTCGTTCCCGTCTCTGCGTCTGTGGGAACCCCGCGGCAAGCAAGAACGTTATCCGAGTAGGCCTGGGTACCCTACTTCTGTAATTTATCCCAAGAATCTTCTTCTCATAACAGGAAGAAGCCGGCTCAATCCGCCCAGGGTGAATGCCGCATCAGTACAGTACAGTAGTAGTCTTCTTGATTCCACTTCTTTTATTGTTCTTGCTTTTTCAAAATATTTCTGTTCGCTCCGGTCGGCTTGTGAATGACTGGAAAAAAAACCATCCCCCTCCAGAAATTTACAGACAAAAGAGAGATTCTAGTGAAAGAGATAATCAGCTACCTCGAAACAGAGTTCGCGTTTTGTGTGCGATCTCCCGAAGAAAAATTACCAAAAAGTAGTTAGCAAAAATCTACTTTAAGAACCAGAATCTATGCTAATGTTCTTCCCTCCCCTGAATGGCGTGACCAATCAGAAAGATCTCTCGGTGAACAAAAGCCGTTGTTTTTCGCGTATGCGGCATTAGATTTTGTGCGCTTGGTGGACGAACACGCGTTTTTGCTGGTGAGAAGTGAAGGTTAGATGTGTGACCCCATTTTGTCGTTTCTACGTTGCCTGTTGGACTGTTACGACGGACTATCACTTTAACTGTGATTTGGCTACAAGTGTTGAGGTCAAGAGACAGAAGAAATCTATTGCAGATGTTTATTGCTACTATAAGTTGACAGTCTTTTTTTCTTCTTTTTCTTTTCTTTACAACTACAGAGATGCATGCTGGGATTTCTTTCTAGCCAATAAGATAGGCCACTTCCTGGTCTAATTAGATTTAGCTCTGTTTTAACTTATCTTGAAACCAGAACGCTGTGATCGCTTGTTTGTACCCCTTTTGTGTGTTAACACCATTCTTAGTTTGTGAACTTTTTGCCATTTTACAATTGCTTTACCTTATGTTGTAGAATATGACTCAGCGTACTTCCTGCTCTTCCCTATAACTGCAACAATGGATTGATCCGTCATATAAATATGGCAAGTAGACCAATTAGAGTAGGATTTTGAGGAGGATTGAGTGTTCTCTTTTCACAGACCGGCTTTGCCATTGCTTAGAGCTTGACTTTATCCTGTTAATTTTTTTATTTCTTTCTTCATTTTGAAGAAAGGAATTTTGTGTTTTAATTATTGTCTATTTTTTTTTCTGTATTTATCTTTTCTCCTCTTTAATAAGTTTGTTTAATTTCTATCTTGAATTTTTGTTTTATTTTTTTTAAAAATGAAAGAAAAATCCTTTTGCTTTGGAAAAATTTCTGTTTTTCAAAAACTATATATTTTTAAATTTATTATATTAATTTTGTTTTTAAAAAAAAGTCTTACTTTATATCATAATGGCTACCCGAAGTAGGTCAGTCAAAAAAAGTTGATTTGATCCCAAGAAAAACCCTCCTTATAAAACGAAAAATTCTAATGCACCTAATGACCTGAGCAAAGGAATGGTGACTGACAAAAAAAGTCAAAATATGGATATTACCAAGCCTAACGACAAAGAATATATGGTGGCCGAACATTCTGAAAAAAAAAACAACCAAAAACCCCAAAAGTATGATAGCCGAGAAAAGCCAAAATTCTGAGGAGACAAGAGATACTACAGAAGCAAAAAAAAAAAAAAAAAACATAGCGGTCGGGGAGACGCTTTCTTGCTGGAAGTGCCCTCTGAAATGCATAATCAACATTACAGGAAGAGCTACGCACATGTTGTCGGAGAAGATGTAGAAGAGGTTGTCTGGACTTGAGCAAATAGCGGCGACTCAGCTACAGAGGTGTGTTTTAGTTACCTCGATCGAGTCTTAGTTAGGAGAGTCCAGCTCTTAGGACTCTTAAGGTGTTCAATTTTCCATTATATAGTTTACTCGGATCATAGGCTCATCCGGGTTTGTGTAAACTTAGATAAGCCTCAGGTTAAAATGGCTGGCCACTGGAAATTGAACTCATCATTATTTGGTGAGCAAGATT